>VUQS01006582.1:7005-38712 GCA_015108495.1 Heterochromis multidens
GGAAGGATTAGGAAAAAAAAAAAAAAAAGGGAAGCTGTCCGGTTCAAAAACAGACTCCCAGCTCTAAGCAGTGGCCATGTTCACAACACCATGCTGGCTGACACAACAGCTGTCTGCCGTATGCTCAGACTGGAGGGGAATGGGTAGATGCTAGGAGTGGGTTTAGAACTAGACTTTCCCCACAGAGGAAGAAGAGGAGAACACTTAAACCCTGGTGGCACCCTCAGTGTCTTACCTGCTCTGGTTAGCAGCCATGCTTTAGGGTTAGTCAGTGGTGTTCCTAAAACCGCCACACAACATAGCTGTCAACAGTCTCATTTATCACTCACTCTCAGAGCAGCTCCGAGCAGTGCGGCATAAAAACTTAAGAAAACTGTGCACTTGGAAAAGCTCCGCTGATCTTACAACTTTAACTCTGCTATCTGTGAATACATACATTCACTCATATATGTTTACTAAGATCCACAGTTCTTCCATCTTATGTGAACAGATAATGTGAAAATAACAACCAGATATACACTATTTATAATACATAAATAAGCATAAAATGATCAGAAACTGCCTCAAAGGGGAAAAGTTAAAATTAAACTGGAGGAGCTAAGACTTTCAGCTGCTGCTGTTCAGGCTGGCAAACCAAATCAATCCCAGTTTTATTCTCAGTTTTCGCACTACTGAGAAAAAAAAAAATAACATCCAAATGCAAACAAGGAGCCTAAAACTACCATATTCCAATTTATCATATTGCATCAGCTATTCATCATCAAACTTCAGAGACCTCTGGTGCTGTCCTAAATGTAAAAGCATTTTGAATTTGTAAGAAGAAAATAACTTTTCTTAAGACTACAAATGGACATGAAAATGAATCCTTTTTTCTTTCATCTTTACTTAAGAAAAACTAAATGTTTGAGAAAAACTGAGCCCTGGATTGTTACTGCTGCCATTTCTGACAGACCCGTGAGTAACATCACACTTACACATCATTACACTGGTCATTTGCAGCCTCCTCGGCTACCAGTATGTCGTACTCCTCTGCAGCATATTTCTCCCAGTCTGACAGCTCCTGTCCGTCCGTCTCCACCTCCTTAAAAACATGACAAGTTACATGATCCACTGACAGGAAAACAAGACACAATACTGTGTCAAATCTGGTGGCATCCAGTCAGAATTCAATCTTACTCACCCTTATGACAGAGAAAGGGTCCTTCTGCTCGTGGTCCAGGTACTTCTCGATGTTGAAGAACGTGTCAAAGAAGATATGAGCCAACTTGCACCTCTTAAGATCCCGCAGAGTGATCTTACCTGGACAAGATAAATGAGGTGCTTCAAACAGATGATTTATGGAATGGACATTAGTTAACTGCTGTCTGTCTAAACAAGAGTTTTAGCTTCTAAATTTAGCCTGAGATGTAGTACTGATAACTCAGCTACGACATCTACTGAGTCACTTTATTGTTTCCTTCCTGGATGTGGTCTTTTGCCTACCGATAAATACAGAATGAACGTTTGGTTGCAATATTTCAAATCAGGGCTTCAAATAACGAGTTCCCTACTGTGTATTTTGTCCATAAATAATTAAAATGTTTTAAATTTGATAATATTAAATTTATAAAGAAAACAAAAAACAAAAACAAACAAAAAGCCCCCTATTTTTCTTTCCCCCCCCCCAAAATATTCAGGACATAAATTTAATTTCAACTGAGTAAGCTGTGCTGTCTGGTGACTTAAACACGATGAAAGTGCTGGAGGGAAACTGTTCCACAGTGTGGATGACACCAGCAGTTGGCAGCAGTTCGTCTCTCATCTATTAGTGTCCCCTCAGCTAATGATCAATGACCTGGCCTGAAAATGTGTGTGTGCACGCCACTGTGATTGTGGACAAAGTAGAACCTATAATATCTCTTGCGTGTGAATGTCTGAGTCTGTATTAATGTAAAACAGGCCTGACCTTCGACCTCAGGCTTGACAAGGTCAAGCATTTGGCAGAGGCAGTCCTCAAAGGGCAGTGGCTCAATAGCCATGGCCTCCAGCTTCTGACACTGCTCCTCGTAGAAGTACTCCAGCTCATACATGCTGAGCACCCCATCCCCATCCAGGTCCATACAGCGGAACCAGTACTCTATGCTAATCAGACAGAGATAAAGTGACAGAGGAGGAGCCAGACGTGAGCAGAGATGAAACCTCTAAGGAAAAAGATGATGCAATCAGTGTTGTTGAGTGTCAAGATACCTGGTGTCAGTCTTCTTGTCTTCCTCAGAGATGAGTAACCAGACGAAATCAGCGTAACTCAGCCGCCCCTCCTTATACACTCGTCTGTCCCTGATGGAAAATACACAAAACTAGTATTAAAGCTGGTAGTGAAGACTAGATAAGACTTCCATCTTTTTAAACTTGATTACATTTACCTTGTTACTGTTCCTGAGAATATTCTTTCAATCATCTTTTGTGAGATGGCTGGAAAAAAAATACAGAGGTCACTTACAATGCAGTGTGTTTGGAAAAAATATCTCTTTTCCATCTTAGACAACAGATCCTTCAATTACTATACAACTTTTTCACAACACATGTAATCCATTCTCACAGTCTGTAAATCCAGACTGTCTAGTGTAGCTCTTTTTTATCTTGACAATGCTATAAATCCTCTGGTCATCATTTCGACTGTACGGTGTTAGAAATTGTTCCAGACATGGCGTCATTGGAACCGAGTATATATGCTGCTCTCTTATTGATCTTGTGTCTCATTTCCCCTGCTTCACTCACAGACCATCAACCAAGAACATGTGGTGTGGAGTGTGTGGAGAGGAAGTGTCAAAGACAAATCTTTTTCCTGGCTGTGTGTTTGTTTTGTGAGGAGTAAGCCTGGACCAAATAACATTTACAAATGCCTTTTCTTGTTATATGTAGTTTCAGCCTACTGACTGTGCTGTCACTGGCAGGAAGACTTAAGGAAAGTTAATTTAGTTCTGACAAGGCTGAGCACTCCTCTCGCATCTTCTGTATGTATTCTTCCAAAATACATGTTGACGGGACATAAAGAAAGAATTAAATTGCACCAACTAATAAAAAAAAATAAAATAAAAAAAATCAACTCTAGTGTGAAAGTGAGGTGTGTTTGTGCACCTTGGTCATTGTGTCGTGCTAGGTCCTTCTGGTCTACGTAGAGGTCGTGATCAGTGTCCAGCTCCCAGAACTTGCAGTAAATAACATAGAAATGTTCGTAGGAGAAGAACTCTGTCAGCTGGTTCACATCCTCTTCTTGCTCCAGCAACGCCACATTCTGCCCAGCAGGAAGTATAAAAGTCTTTCATTATAACTACAGGTCAATTACTATTCAAAATGATCAGTTTATAAACTCCCCTTGCTGTATATGCCCAGAGTTTTAATTACACAGTTTCTACAGTTTCCAGTTTCTATTTGGACATAAAGCAAGTAAAAAAATAAAAATCAATAAATAAAAAATAAAAACACACATATTATATTATATAAAAACATATTAGATATTTTAGGGACCAGAAGAAATTCTGAGTGAAATAGTTGATACGCATTTCTGTATAAATGCAAAAAGTATGTGTGTGTGAATAATTACCTGGAGAAAGTTACTTTTCCTGAGCTCAGAACATGTTATTTTTCCCGTCCATGACCGGTTCACATTGTAAAATATCCTCTGAATCACCTAAAAAACAATTGACAGCATTATCTTTGAGATAATGCCATTTCCGTGTTTCACTACAAAGTGCAGCTGTGTATTGTGGAGATATACCGTTGTGATGTATCGTGAGTGAAAGTCCGGTGCCTCTTTTAGAAAGGCCAGGCCTGGGTGTGAGTTCACCACATCCTGGGAACATAAAATAAAGCCAGCTCACTTTGATGTTACTCTGCTTGATTTATATAGCAAAACAAACAAACAAGAGATAAAGATCACCTCGATGATGCGCTATGCCTTCTGTACTAACAAAGACATATGTTCAGTTAAATAATGCAGTTACTTCCAGAGACCAGCTAAATGGCAAACCACATCTGTCTTTCTCATTAAAGGTATACAGAGCACATGACTTTCAAAGAAGGAATAAAAATGCACACATTAGAAGCTGCCAGTGTCTATCTACATCAATTTGACTTACCATATGCTTTATAAATTGTACTATGAAAAAAAAATTCTCCTTTTGGGAAAGGAGAATTTCTTTAATTTACATATTTCTTTAAAATCTTGGTCAACTGGGTTTGGGATGAGCATGAGCCTTTTTTTAAATTGACAGCAAAGTGGTAGGAAGGCCACAAAGAATATGTTTACTTAGTGACCTTCTCTCCTTTCTAATGCCATAAAGTCACAGTGAGGGTGCTGCATTTCAAATGAACACTGCAGCTATATCCTTGCCACGAAACTCCCTCATGTCTTTTCTTTATTCTACCCCCCGTCTTTCTACCGGAGGAAAGAATTGTTGACATAAATGTGAAGGTGGCAATGAAATTAAAAGGCCTTATTTCAGGGCAGCCGTCGTGCCTCTTTGACTCTTACTGTGAGAAATTAAATCATAGAGAAACACATAAATCACAGGGCACAGGAAACAGGCGGGGACAGTCAAATCTACTCCACTGCAATCCGCCTTTCATTCATCAAAACAGTCAAAGGCGATTCGCTGAGTGGAACCATACAAATTAAACAGCGTGAGCCACAAGGCATCTCTGGTGGTATGCTAACGGGTGTTCAGCTCAGACTGCCACTCCTGCCAGCATGAAAATGAATCAGGTGTAGGGTGGGGCCTGTGTGGCACACAAACAGCTTGTCAGCTGGGATGAGAATACAAATAGCCACCACAGCAGGTCCACATGGTAAGAATTTCCAAACACTCAATTAAACCTGTCTTTTGAGGCTAATAAATGAACCATAAGTCCAGGTTTTTATGACTATTTTAGTACTATAATGTGTTTATAACATGAGCCACATTTTCATCTCCATCAGGGGAATCTCCCCTCATAATCCCCTTCACTATATTTCTAGCTTATAGCAAGGTCCCTGAATTAGTCCTTCGCCACATGAAAAAGCACAGTCTCAGCAGGGCAGTCCAAAAACATAAGTCTAGTTTGCACCACCCCAGCCAATGCTATTTTGCCATCCCACACTGCCAAGACCAGCTCTCTCCCTGGGTGTGCTACAGCCAGTACCTGCAGGAATGGAATAAAGTCATCTTGTTCCAGGTAATTACAGCCAGGCTTGGCCAAAAGGTGCACAAATTTAGAAGCGTCATCGTGACAGGTCAGCAGAGTTCTGGAGAAGAAAAGAGAGAACAGATGGTTGCAAGGTTACTCCCACTTTGGCTGTTAAGTTGCCTCTGTCCTTTTTATCATTCCTTCAAAAGCATAAGTTTGACACTGTTTTACTAAAAAGTGCTCAAGTGCAGGTATAATACATTCTGAAATTAGGATTCCGTATCGCTACCGGGTGATTATAACCATGGAGTGTTATGGTAGCAACTCAAAAATAATGGGAGCGTCTGTTGTGGCCTCTTCTAAGAATGGCTCAGTCATGAGCTAAAGTCAAAGGGCAGGTCTGTCCAGTTCTCTGGAGGCTTAAGACATTAATACAAGAGCATGCCTATTGCACACAGGCACAGTCAGTGTAAATCACCAGTATAAAAGCCCCCTGGTATTCCTTTCAGTTTCATGCAGAAAGACACTTAAAGGATGTTTTCATTTATACATTGTATATAAGCACAGTGACTTTCCCCTTGTGGTGTTTATGAGAGCAAAGATTTTTGTTAAGGAATGAAAAGGAAAATGCCATTATAGAGATAATAGCAGTGTATGTTATTCCCAGCGAGTGGTCATCATTGTTCAGAAGAGATTGTATAAGCCATTTGGCTGTGAGTGAATGCACCAGTGGTCTAGTGAGAATAAGAGTAGCTATTGTCTTACTTTCTCCACATAGCCACAAACTTGTGAACGGACACGAAGCCCGTCCTGTCGCCTCCAGCTGAGCAGAACAATGGCACTTTCCAGTAGAGGGGACACTCACAGGCCTAGGGAGACAAGGAGGCAGAAGAAATTAGGTAGTGTGTGATCAGGATTTAGAGAAGATAGAGGGGAAAGATTAAATAGAAATGTAAACTCTACAAAACACACGTGACCATTAATGCAGAAATAAACAGTGAACACACATAACTCTGGTGGGTTGAGAATCAGTGTTTCACAGTTTAAAGACTTCCCTGAGGAAACCTAGCTGTCATTGCTCTCTTTACTCAGGTTCCCCTCTGGCCATCACTAACATTCTTCAAGGTCAAGGAAATAATATTTTCCATGAGGTTTTAAACGTCAGCAAACATTCATACAGTCAGGAGCTAAATGGCACTAATGAAAATAATTTGCTGTGTGGCAGCTCGATGCAACAAATTATATACTCACCTTGGCAACCTGCCCCATGTCCTCAATGGTGGCCCTTTCATTTGGGAATTGGGAAAATATTTTCTCAATTTTGGAAATAAGGCTGTCAATGTTAAGGTTGGCTTGGGGCCGGCCCTGTGGGAAGTAAAACTTGGGAATGCTTTCACTCAGTGCTGTGGTGACTGGCTCCTCCGTCCTCACCTGAGCCTGGGATAAGCACAGAGAAACAAGCTGTTAGCTGCTGATGCTAGCAAAGGCTAAGAAGACTCAGCTCAAGTATTCCAGCATGTGCATGAGGCTTGCCTGAACACAAACTCTACACATTGCTGGCATTCATGTAACTATACCTCTAACTATACCTCTCAGCAACCCAAAGGCCATCAGGGAAGAGTTGTGACTATTCAGCAATCACAGCTATTCATGTGACTGACATTTTGCTTTAATAAAAATTTGCTAAAAGATTTTAAATAATATCTGTCAGTGTTTGTAATCTATAATCATTTACTTATCAAATTGTGTCAAAAGGATTCAGGAATTTAGGGGATTATAAAGCTCATAAAAGAAGGCTGTATATAGTGATCTACAGATAGTAGTACTCTCTTTATGATGCAGACAACTCATGTTACATGTCAAATGATTGGTCTGAATGGTGTTTTGTTTGAAATCTTAATGGGGAATGATTACAGGCTACCTGTGGCTAACTACAATAGGTTATTATACTATATTTAGTCTTTAAACAGCATCTGTGATGTTGTGCACTGTGATTCATATGTAAAAAAACGTGGTGACTCAAAACAACAAGTGTGTTTAAATGAGTAATTTTAAAACCACTCTTGTTTTGTTTCCACTTAAGGAAAACACATAATTTCAAGGTTTTATCTAAAATGTTATGATCCATGTTAACATAAGTGTGAATCATTTGCTTAAAAATACCAGCTACATCTTTAACAAGTACAAGATTTTAACACAAGCTTCCTAATAACTGCATATAAGTGGAGAGGCACAGTATCAAGCATTGCAACAAATTAGCCTGTTCACAGTAGATATTGTGACTTAACAAAGCAGAAACATATCACATTATGAATGGCTCTTTCAAGTACTCAAGTAAATCACAAGTGACAGTGTTATTACTTAAACCAGAACGGTTCATCTATGGCCACTATAGTTGTCTTTATTGGAGGGAAACACCACTTAGGAACAAAATGAATTATGGACTGCAATGTTATGAATGTGTGCCTCAAAAAGAGAGCAACATCTTTTTAAAAACATAAAACTGAAAGCCTACCTTTTTATTTGTTGTTTTAGCTGTGAGTATTTTTCTTCTTTATTATTGACTGTGATCTATTGTGTTCTACGAAGCACTTTGTAGCTATGTTTTGAAAAATGCTATACAAATAAAGTTTATTTGTTTTATTGGCAGGATATTATGGGCAAGAAACAGAACTGAAACAGAATTAAGGCAGGGATATACTGTATGTACACAGCAGAGGCTTGTGGCCTGAAATAAATGTATTTACCTTCAATGCCTGCATTTGCCCAGTTTCCTTACTAATATAAAAACCTGCCTTTATGTTGGAGCTTGCATACATCTGTGTCTGTGTTATTCCAATGATTTCAGGCAGAAAATACTAGCTTTGTATGTCAGAGCTTTGCTGTATATGCTGTTAGGCTATATAATCATAATTTTGTTCATTTATCCTTTGTTTAACCATGGAAACATGTGTTTCCTTAGAGTGGAAAATGATGTACTCTCTATTCTAACAATGGCAACATAATATTATGCCCAGACATTCATGTCACAGTGAATCCAACTGACCACACCAACAGAGCATAGCTGACATATTATGAAGATATCAAAATCACTGATAAAAAAAACAAAAACACCAGTGTGACTCACATAGTGCTGTAGAAAACAGCAACCCATGAGGATATTTTCATAGCCTTACACATAAAAAGACATAATGCACTCAGTGCCAAATGTGTTGTTATGCTGCACATATCACCCAGTTACTAAAAACAGCCTGAGCAGACTATACTTTGCTCTCAATCATCATTCTCATAGACTATTTACATGAGTCAAGAATTCTCTAACTGAATCATTCTGTGAGGCCTCTAATAACCACATAAATACACCCACACTCTGCTCAGTTAAGACACCAAAATAACATCTCGCTGTTTATTTTGGTCAAACATATATTCTACCCAAAGATTATTAGACCAAGTCTCCATGTAACATCATGTCTGTAACAATAAAACATTCAACAATAGCTTAAAAAAGCCTTAAATTACAGATCTAGACATAAGAGGGTGGTAAATCTTTCCTTGTCAGCTTCTACTTGACTGTCAGTACTGTCTGAAAATGTTTTGCTGTACTCTAATAAATGACAAATGCTGCTGATCCTCTGCTCTTGTCCTCTGTGTTGGTGTCAGCCATGGCTATAAAAGGACATAAACATCTCCGGTTGCCCTGCCCCGCACTGTCCCCTCTTTCTCTCACTTCATGCTAACCGCTAGCAGAGCTCTTGAGCACAACCGCTAAGCCACATGACATTTTACATATTCCCGATGATGTGGTCTGAAAAAGGACAGAGAGGCAGCTGAGCATAACATACCACAAAAGATAAATCATCATCCAATAAGCTCACATTTCATATATCTCTGTACAAATGAAGAATACCTTTATTAACTGTAAACTCACAAACAAAAGCAGAACTGATTGCACAACATTTCACATGACATAGTTGTGTGTGAAAGCGAATTTTTCAATATGCCCAGAGAAAGTGATAACTACTTTGTCTTTATTTGCCTAAACAATTATTGTACTTAAATTAGTAATTGTGCTACAGTGACATCTGAATACCAAGAAAGTAAGCCCATAAATACCAGTCAACATTAATAGACCTGTCCCCTCACTGACAGGCCAGCAAAGTCTGTGTGACACAGGGAACACTCATACAAACACCTGCCTGTCCTTGCTGGAAGGCTCTAAGCCTCTTCTTGAACCGAGAGGGCAGAACAAAGTCACATCCACGTGCCAGCAGAGCCAGCTCCTTCCTCAGGTCAGGGTCCTGACGCAGGGATAGCTCCTTCATCCTCATCCTCGCTCCACACAGGACGAGGAACACATATACACAAACAACACTCAATCCAGCGTTATCTCCTTGACTGTGCAAATCACTTGCAGTAACTACTGTAAGTTAAAAGACAGTGGAAGCAGTGAAGGTTCTCTGTGCGTATGTCCCTGTGGTTGTCCTCCGTTTGAGTGAGAGCCACTTAATGCAAGAGAGCAGCTGCTACTGTGACTCTCTCTCCCATTCCAGATCTGGTCTCACAATTTCAGCTCAGCCTGCTGCTCTGTTCCAGCCTCTACCTAACATGCACACGCACACACACACAGACACAGCAGGGTCAGGGAGCCCTTGCCTCAAAGCTGCTGGGGAGATAAGGAAGGACTAGATGCATGTGTGTGGGAGTCACCTAGTGTATGTGTGGGATGGGAGGGGGGTGTGCAATGGATCTGCCCTTTCCAGTTTGCATTCCTGAGTCCTCACTGAAGGTTATGTAAAGAGACAGACCTGTTGTTGCAGCTAGCAGTAGCCACAGAGTTCAACTGAAGGATGGATCTCCATATGACAATGTCACACTGTTCACGTTAACTGGCTTTCCTTCTGAAAGCTTCCACAAAACAAAAAACTTGGGCTATGGACCCCCTTATTTTTGACAAGGCATCCAGGCACTAATGACAAAATTCAAAATAAACCCCTGAAGTGATGGAATACAATGAAAGCTGCATATTACTTCTACTGTCACTAAATCTATAAATCACAAGAAGAGAAAATAAAACTAAAAACAAACTACTGATGCATGGGGATGTAAAGAGAAAAAGTAAGGCATGACTATTTAATAATAGATAACAAGACTCAACTCATCAGATGATATCTAGACAACCATAAGTCATATACTTTCTCATATGTTCTGCATGCTGTCTTCTGGTGGTCTTTGTTTTGCCTTCCCTTCGCAAGCTTGGGCTGCCAGCCATTCCACGTCTTATTATAGTTGATGGGCAATAGAGCGGGGCAACGGGACATGCCAAATTCAAAGACTGATGACCGAACCAGTCTGTGCCTATTAAAAGCACCACCAAGCACTGTTTGGGCAATCCAAGAAACTGGATCTGGAAAAACATGAGTATATCTTTAGTCCTCAAACAAACATCTACTTCCGATTGCTGTTATCCTGAAATGACGGCAATTACATCAATTCTGCATAAATGCATTGATCTAACAGCTGTAGAGTTGCCTTGACTGCACAGACTGTAGAAAGGGAAAACCCAACACCTAAACACCTACTGATGTAAGTGCTAATTAAACAGAAATGGCATAGAGATGTCAGCATCAGCATATAGTCTTATATAGAAGACTATATAAATAAACCTTTATCTGTAAATGTCATTGTCCATAGAAACTAAAAGCACGCCCACTGTATTTTTAGATGACAGGACCGCAAAGTCCATAGTTTTCCACTGGTTTCTGCTCAATCCCAATTCCTGTTTTCCTCCCTACAGGACACTGCTGATGCTTGATAAGCTGTTTGTATAAAATCATTTCACATCAGCTGCCTTTTGTTGATGCTCATCAATACAAATAAAACATGGAAAGGAAAGCATGACTAAAAAACAAAAAAACCATGACCACATTAAAGTCTCAACTCTCATCTACTGTTCAGTCTATTTTTGTGTGAGCAAACAAAATCTGAAGTCTGTTCCATAAACAGAGCCATCATGACACAGCAGGGATAACAATGTGTTGTTTTACACATGTAAAAATAACCCCATGGGTGTGAGAAGTGATGGTACACAGGTTCTGTATGAAGTTTGTGCCTTTTAATTAACCAGATTAGACAAGCTCTAGCAGGCAGTATAACAAACTAAATCATCTTAGGGCCACCGCAGGAAAGTTGTCTGAATATCGCCTTGAGAGGCAACTATTAGACGGACAAGCTACTAAACTAAACTACTACATCCACAGTCTGATGGGTCACTTAGCAAACAGAAAAGCAGGAAAACTCAGGCTGACCCCATAATGGGTCCAATCTCTAAACTGCTAAATCTGATTTGTACACAACCATATGTCAAGTCATGTTGACTTAATTGAATTACAGATGAGATTATGAAACACACCGCCCTCAGTTAGAGACCTCTGGCAGATCTACATGTTAGAATTTCATGCACTCAGATGGCAAGTTGAAGCTGGATTTTTCATGGGCTTCAGCTGACTGACACTCTTAAATCTATGATATTCCAGAGACCCAACCCACCAATCCTGTCTGCCAGTGACATGACTTCCAAATCCAAGCAAAGGTGACTTAAACCATCACAACTCTTCGCTAGAGCCACATCTGGGTCACAGCACAAGCACAGAGCCAGTGCTGCAGTGAAATCCAGAAAGCTCTAGCTCAAATCACCACAACTGGATGTCTGAAATGGGGATTTGGGATACATGTGAATGTTTGCCAAACATACAACTGAGTAACTGATAACACTGTGGCCACAGGGAAGACCAATAAGTAGAACATGATGTGAGTAACAAATGCCATAGCAGAGTCTAACCCAGACATCTGAAGAAAAATGAGTGTAGCCTTCATGGCACAAGAAGTAGAACAAGGGGTCTGTAACACTAAAGGAAGAAGCTGAAGGTAAGAGGTCACTGTACACAGGGGCACCAGTACTTACATAACAGTATTGCAGTAACGTCTGTATAAAGACTTGATTGTAAAAGAACCAACATAGAGTGCCAAGGATATTAACGTGTTCTTTTACTGGCACTATAAGATATTCAAATAGGATGATACAATTTAGAGTGACTTTTCTGACACTTATGACAAAACTAGATGACAAGAATTAAAATGTAAAAAAATACACTTCTTAGACACTCAAAAAAATAGACTTTAGCTCAAATCTCATAAAAGTAGGAGATGCCACCACTCAAGAAATATACTTTCAGTACATCCTGTAGTTTTACAGAAAGCTCACAGTGCTAGTTGAAAACAACATTTGCCATTGTACAATGTTGACACACAAATGACAGACTCCAAAATAATAGCACTTGCGGGAAACACTTTAACACCTGGTCCTCTCTGACAGGTCAGGCAACTGATAACGTGACCCCAGACCCCCTGCTTCAAATAGCTTCTATGTTGCTGAGCTCAACCAAACATGTTATAAAAAGACGTCTTGAGAAATGTGTGATACCAAATGTAGACACGGAGAACAGGAGAAAAAGTGAAACCCTCAAATGCAAGTTGTTCTTACTGCCCTATATTTCAAACCACTCACTGTTTGACCGATTGGACTCTTAACACTGAGGCGATTTTACGTGTTGAGCTACACAGCAGCTCTAAAAGCCAAGCATTCATGGGAGGGCTGATATTTACTATACATAGTGTAAATAAAAGACCTGCGACTACATATCCTGACAATGAGCAGCAGCTAATGGAAGCAGTTTCAAAGTAAATTACGCAGAAGATGAATGTGCTGCCACACCTCATCTCACTGGCAGAGTTCTGGGTATCTAATGCCAGCACAAGGGAACCAAGGCTATCTATATCAGTGTCTGATGTCAAAGTCAGACCAGCTGTTCCAGGCTGCATCAGTGTGACATAAATCGAATTTTTTAGTAATCCTTTGAAGAATGCATCTGTATGCAGGAATTCATTTTGTTGTCTTAAAATAGAAGTATTGCATTTATTCACCCTCACAATCCCTCTAATATTGAGTGACACAGTGTGGCCACATGCCATGACACATCACAGCAGAATACACAAACTGTCCAGCAGCTGCCTTATAATTAATCAGGGGAGAGGGGCCATTAGGGGACAAATTTCACAGGGAGGAAAGACTCAGAGATGCAAACATCAAAACGTTTACACTCATCTGTCAACCCTCCAACTGTTCAATGATTAAGGCTCAACATGAAGAACAGAAACAGAGAAAGACTCTGGTAGAAATTTAAAGCTAACTGATTACTCTAGTTTCAAAGAGTGACTCTACAATCCACACTTCCTCTTGTGGTCAAGCTATTAAATAATCAACTATAATTATTTCAAATCAAGACCTTGTTAAACAGAGTTTGTATCTTGACCTGATAATTTATAGTAGATAAAATAGATGAAAAACTGCAAAGGATGTTTAAATATTTAATTACATTTTATTGTCCTCTATTCTAATAAGTTGTTTATCTGTGCTTACAAGGCTACATGATAAGTTGTAAGGACATAGTTATTTTTATAACATACTATCACTACTACTACTACTACTACTACTACTACTGCTGCTCATCATTCTAATATATAAACATGTATGTTGTGTCAAACATTAGGTCTCATTCTCCTGCTTTGGTGTTTCGGATGTCACATTGGTGTCTACTTGAAGGTCTCCTCATACACCTCTTTAGCATGTCACTAACATGTAGAAGGTGGGGTCCTGAGGAGCGCGTGCCTCCAGCTGTCTCAGGTTGTCTCACTGTCATCACATGCACTAATGTCCACAATCTATCACTACCCTGGGCTTTCACGTGGCACTTCTCATCCGAACAGATTATAAGTCCTTGAGCAAATATACAATATATTTAGGGCCTGCTAATTGTTTTGTGTAGCTATTTGTCTGCCATAATTTAAATGATCCAAAGTAAAATACCTTAGTCACAGCACAGTAAGATCTACAGCACACAGAATGAAAGAAGTAACCAGAGTGTCAGGGACAGGCTAGGTTCAGGCACTCCCACTTCTCATACCACACTAATTCGTGGGTGAGGCCTGAACATTTGGAAAGTATTTGACTAATAATCACTACATACGCCTACAGACAAGAAGGCTCCACTGTGACAGGGCAGAGTGGACAGCCTCCGAATGTCTTTGATGCTGTAGACCACTCAGCATCCTCTTGTGGTGAGTCAGAGAAAACAGAAATCAGTTTAACACAGAATTTAATAAATGAATCACAAAAAAACTCTGCAAAGAGGGATGTTAAGCAAATATAAGTCAACTGTATACTCTTTATGAATCTTTAAATTGGATATGTATGCTATGTGTGACAAAGCACAACTTTTGGCTAAGATGGTATTTTTTTTTTTTTTTTTAGATTAAAAAATGTAATTAGGAGGAGGATAACATTAATGTTTATGGAACTTTTCACAGGAGATATTTTGATGTGACAGTCATTTACCAATGGCAGAGGCCGATGTTTATCTGTTGTGTTGCATCAGTTTTGCACTGGTTAAATGGATATTGTTAAAGATAATGTGATGATGAATTTAAGGACAATAAAACTGTATAAAACATAATCTTATATGTAAGGAAGACCTTTTTTTCGGTTTCCCTGGTGCAATAACAAAAAACCCCCAAAACAAAACCAAAAAACCCCCCCAAAACACTACCTCTTTTGGCTAAACTGGCATTTCAAACATTGACCCAGGATTTCAGGCTCAGACATGTCCTTTTTGTAAGAAAATTGTCCTCTCCTTCATTTAAGTCACTTTAACATAGCTGTTGTTATGGTGATTATTAACTGGAAAAATCACCTGTTTAATGCAAATATGGAATTGATTTCAGGTTACTGTATGCACTATATTGCAAAGATATACAAATAAACTGGGAGTTAAACATACAAATAAGTGCACTAGATCTAGAAAGATAAACTGACCAGACTGATAAGCTGCTTTTTAGTTTGGTTACCAGAAAGCACAGAGAATTTGCCCTTTCAGTTGTAAAGTGCACTGTCTTTTTAAGTTTACTATCAGTATGTGACAGATTTAAAATATTCAAATAATTATGAAACACACACACTCATGTCACAAGTATCTCAGGTGACTTAGGAAGAAGAAGAACAGGGTGGCACACCTTGTTTTTTATATTAGTA
This sequence comes from Heterochromis multidens, assembly GCA_015108495.1. Taxonomy (NCBI): domain Eukaryota; kingdom Metazoa; phylum Chordata; class Actinopteri; order Cichliformes; family Cichlidae; genus Heterochromis; species Heterochromis multidens. Next base: position 22,295 of record VUQS01006582.1, read on the forward strand.
AATCAAAAGTGCTGTGGTGCGACACCTTAAGGATTAAAAAAAAAAAAAAAGGATTAACAGCTTGCACACAGCAGAACTCCAATTTTCATTATTTAGTGCATCTTAGTATGTGTGTGGATTTTTCCCTGTGGCACCTTAAGACTTTGTGGCTAAAATTCTCAACAATGATGAGTTACATGATTACAAAACAAATTCATGATACAGATTTATTGAACTTATTGTTTGAATACACAGTTTACCTTCTTTGTGCTAACAGATCTCCGTAGTACTCTTCCACTGGGTCCAGTCATTCTGGTGTTACTGCTACTGCGGGAAGGCAGGGTACTGGTAGATGGGGTGCTGAAAGGAGTACTTAAGGGAGCAGGCTTCTTCTCTGCCAAATTCTTCTGGGATGCCACATTGTTGTTTTCATTGAAGCTCAACGACCTTTTATCCTGGGCGTCCCCAATACTCAAATCAATAGGCTGTCCACTTTTGATTAGATCAAGACAACCTTTGAGTATTGACTGAGTTGTAGGCTCACTCAACCAGTTGAGAAACAGCTCATCCACTTTCATTTTAAGAACTGGCTGGAGAACTTGTGGTGACGGCATTTTGCTCAATATCGCCAAAAGCCTCCTTTGACAGACGTACCTGCGTAGAAATAAATGCATCTTTAACCTTACAGCACGAATCTCTGCTTCCAACACAACGTCCATGTATGACACGAAACTGTCAGAGCAGCGGCGCTGAGCAGGTCACTCTAAATGGGATGGCTGACAAAAAAATGACACGAGCAATAGACCTAGCTTTGAGTACAAAATAACACTCATTCACGTTATTGAATTTTAGCGCGAACCATCAATGCTTTAGCCCACAGGCGAAAGTCGAGAACCCATATTGCTTCAATAATATTTCAAGCCAATTTAACTCCACTGCATGGCAAAAACAGCTGAATAAAGTAAATATTTCAAAAGCCATCACCAATTAAAACTATCCTACTATGGACGAACGGGGACTACAACAGCTTTAGCTACTGTAGCTTTACCAAGCTAGCGGAAACTAGCCAACAAATGTACCCACCTTGCAGTGAATGGAAAGCAAAGCCAAATACAGTAATACGACTCTACATTTCCTTCATAAGCGATGCTGCTGAGCGTACATTCGGCAAACAGAGAAACATAAAAATAACGCTGAAATTCTGGCGTTCATTTCCTCGGGAGAAAACACAGCAGACGAGAGCAACTTTCCAGGCTCTCGTTCCCCTGGTAACCACACAGCGCTATCGCGAGATCGTCCTCGCCAGCGGTTTCTCCCGCGGGATCAGCGAGCGCTCTCACTGACTCACACCTGTTAAAATTAAAAGTGCGAACATATTTCTCATTTAGTGGTTGCTTCTGTCGCTCTGCGTGTTACTCGTTAACTTAAGTAACTTAAACCTGTTCTAACACTTCAGTGTTCTCAGTTATGAGTAACGCCGAAAGCCTTACTGTCAAGCCTTTCTCAGTAAGTATTATCAGAAGTGTTTTCAAAGAAACTACTACACACACATTATACAGTTTTAAACGTATTTAATGATGTACCGGCTGTTTTAATTTTATCTGTAACAATCTGCTATGCATGTAATATAGTATAAGTATAAAATATATAAGGCATTGGTATAAAATGTATGAGGCTGCCATACATTTTATTGATGTTTGCATGTTGAGACACTTGTTTAATACAGATGTATTCATTCACAGTGTTCCTCTCATTTACCCTGAACATCTGCATTCCCTTTGCTAATGTATGATCGGTTTATATCGTGTACGGCTAGAGCTGTTCATCAGTGCAGTAGTCATTTCCAGGAAACTAGTCCCGTGTATCCAATTTAGTCTCTTACAAACCTGATCCTAACTCTCTGTGCACGAATTACAATGATGCATCTGTGCCCGATTACACCCTGTCTTCTCAAAGCAGCTGGGCTGAGCACCTGGTGTATATGGAGCTGGACATACTTATCGATTACTGTGGGGAGGAGTGGCCCCAGACACCGTGGCTCCCTTGTTGCATCCCCCAGCATAGAAAACCAGCAACACAGGGAAAGGTCAGTTTAGATTATTGGCATCATATCTGACACCTGCAGGAAAAAGAAAACAGAGTGGATTTTTTTCATCAGAAGGGCATGTTTTATAACAGACCTAAGAACCAGGCTTCAGCCACTGATTTAATGTTTTTTTGTTGTACTTGAGTGGCCAATATGCAATGTCTACATTAGTAAAACGGATTTCATGATCAGGTCAGGGTCAGATATTAATGGCACAGCAATTTCACATGGAATTCTTCTCATTTACACAAGCACTGCGGCCAAAAATAACATGTTAGTTCTTGTTTGTTTCTGTAAATACAATGTTGCTGGGTAATTATGTTTATTATACAGCCAAAAGAACAAATTTTGTCTGGACTAATCTTTCCCTTTTGGCATTGACAGATTATGGGTGTAAATATTTTTTTTCATCGATTTTTTTTGGCGTTTTTTCTCTGTGTAATTATTTGCTTCTAATGACTTTATTTTACTTTACTGGAGCATTATGACTTCTGACATGAAGGATTTATTTTCGAAGATGATTTTGAAGCAAAAAAAAAAGTTACTTTTTGATGACGACCATAACACAGTTGTATGCTGACGGGCTTTACTGATGTTTCTCTTTCTTTTCAGCATGAAAGACATTGGGGACACCTATCACTCCAAACCTCTATCTCGTTAATAAGCACATTCAAAGTGCCTGTAGCCTTGTTGTTAAGAGCGCATTAACAGCGGTTCCGCAGTTGTGAAAAATATCGACTGAATTCCTCTGATTGCTTCCCTTGATAACACGAGCAAATCAAATCTGAAACATCCAAAGTTGTCTGAGGCGCGGCACGTAATGAGAAACCTCTTTGTTCTGTAGAGCAGCGAGCCTTACATGTGTTTTAGAGCCCAATCAATATCCGAAATGAGAAGAGAAAAAGTGAAGGTCTTGAAACTTTAGACTTTGCAACTTTTCAAAGTGTAATTATAGTGTACAAATAGGATTTTACCCAAAGCAGTGTGCATGTTGTTTTTTCACGCCTTGAAGGACATTTCAAAGGTTTGGCCGAGGCTGAAACCACAGGGGGACAGCTGGTTAGCGTAGGAAAGTGTTAGTGAGGGGTTTATGTGTGCAGCTTGCCCTTACTGCTGTCAGCTATGCTATATGGGCGCTCTGTGAAGTAGACGATAAGCAATCTGCTCTAATAAGCGGAGTGAATAAAGTTAAAAGTGTTGTGTTGTAGTTATGTGCTGTAGAGAAATATTTGGACCATACCATACTCACATACTAGAAAAGGCAATAGGCCATGGTTACTTTAAGGTTTAAGTTTGTTTGACATTGGTAAGTTCAGATACTACTCTTTTCTCTTTATTTAAAAGATCCAGATTGGAATGTCAGATTTTTTTTTTCCACATAAATTACTTACATAATGGGAGGGCATTATTTAATAATTAATGTACGGATAACTTTTGGTGTGTAAAAGTGTAAAAATGGCATTTAACCATACTGCAGAAGAACAGTTTAATTTGTAATGCCGCAAGTGCTTTTACTTACACTCAAACAAAATCTGATAGTTGTCTCAAGCTGGTTGTTCTTGAACCCCAAAAAGCTGAATCTGTTCATCTGGACAAAGTGTTTTCAGTGGGAGAAACGTTTCATCACTCCATCTAAGTGACTTCTTCAGTCTCAGCTGACTGCAGGTTTCCCCAACCTTATAAACAGAACATCTTAAGGGATCTGATACAAATCAAAACATCTACATCTTCACCTTTAGCTCTGGCTTTCATTCAGTAGGGACTTTTACAACTCAAAGTCAAGACAGTGACAACTCTGTGAGCTCACGTTGCCACCTCAGTCTGAATTGCTCCTAACTGGCCTAACCTCTGTTGTGCATTTGTTTTCAACCAGCTCATTTTGGTACATTTTTGTACGAGGCAGAGATAAGAACAAGCCCCAATCAGACAAACAAATGACTTCTCCATCTGTTCGAAATTTGACAAAATTACCCAAATAGTTTTAACAGATTTCCCAGACGATATGCGGAATAGCCATTTAATATTTTAATTTCTGTTTTATGACTTTGAATATGTAACAACTAAATAAATACAGCACAACAGTGAGCTGGAAAGATTTGATTGCGAAAGGTAAATAATATGCAGTTATTGTTAAGTTATGGTTATTATTATTTCCCAAACATTTTGCACAACACAACAGAAACTGGGAGAAACTGCATCCTAAAAATTGTATTTCATTAAGTACTTAATCTATTTGCTCAGCTGCAATTTATGCATATGTTGTTTTAACTGTTAAAATAGCCCATCATGGCAATGTTTTCCTCCTAAGCTACACACAAGCAGACTTTCCTTCAACATGCAATGTCAAATGTGTGCTGCAGAAAACAGCAAATTGCATAAGCATGCTTTTTAAGCTTGTATAAATGAACACTGTGATACTAGGCGTGAAAGTAAGCAGTAAATGCGCATATGTGTGTAAAAGTATTAGTGATACAGACAGTGCCTTACCTCTTTTCAACAACTCAACATTTAGCGCAACATCCATGGTCTTATCTTCCCCAGGAATCTCCGTCTTTTATCTGCGCTGTGTACAAAACATGACTGTAGTTGTTTTAGTTGAAAAAAACATCAATATCTTTGACACATAGCATACTGAACCAAGAGCCAGTGTTAGCTCTGGAAAAACAAATTTCATCCTTGCTGCTTGCCATGTTAGAGCTTTTATTAAAAGTCCAAATAATTTTATGTATAAATTATATAGACTTACTTGATGACTCTGAACAATAAAAATCATTCAGTGTGGGAGTAGTATTGAAATGTTTAATCACTAGATTTAAATCTAAGGTATTTTTACAAGCAGATTAAGGAAACATAGTGTCTGTTTTTGCAACTGTTTATATACAGGAACTACTCAGGAACCCACTTAGCAGCTAGTTTCTGTACTGAACTGCATTAATATAATCAAAAAGTTGCTCCTATCCTCACAAGCCTTTACAAGATTATTTTTAAGGATTGTTGTTTTGTTGCACAGCTCCAAGTGATGAAACTCTGGCTGACAGGGTGATTTAAACTCTCAGATTTCCATGGCATGTAATACAAACAAGGTACATGAGCTACCACAACAGTCCTGAAACGTCATTTTTATTTGCCTCTGCCCATTGTGCACCGCGTCTGTTTTGTTTCCAGACATTGCTGAAATAATTGTTAACATAAAGCAGGAATTTTACAAGAATGTTGCTATAGTCTAGTATTATTTTTTGACCAGAAATCACTTTGATCTTGGTCTTAAACAATCCTCTGTTTGATATGGCTTTCAAATGAACTGTGGTATGAACCTCACGTTCCGCCTCCCAAAATGGCATCGGGTAGTGATGAGCCTTCTCGTAGCTCTTTCATGGCTACACTGTAAACACGTAACGCTGTTTTTATTCCTTAAGAAAATCACAGACGCTGAATCAAACTGTCTTCAGTCAACATTTAGATTCCTAATATGCTGTGCGAAATGGAGCCACGGAGGAGGAGACTTCTTTCATTAGACACTTCACTGAGGCTCTGAAGTTCTCTACTTCCATCTGAGATGACTTTAAAAGAGAAACAATGCATCTGCCTATTGGGGTCTTTGGAGATTTTCTCTCTCATCGCATATTAATGAAAGAGGTGCATGTATGGAGTTGGAAAGCTTCAGCAGGAAAACCTGGTTTTGAGCATACCAAAGAGAGTCAACAGATATATAGATATATATTTAATGGACTCAAATGTAGTGTATATATGCAGCTTGGTATACTGTATGTTGTTTCTCAAGTAAGCTAGAAGTGAAGTGCTTTGCAAAATCTGCACATTTTCTTCAGTCTGGTTCTGTAGATGCTATACAAGGATGTAAAATGTGTAACAGTTTCCTGTAGAGGGTGCACTTCACTTGGGATGCTTCAGGGCTATACTCCTCTCACTTTCTTTCTAAGCAGACACAGATACATACACAAACAATTCACTCAAGTGTAATGATCTTATATGAGGCACACAGACAGCATGAATCAGAGGTGAGTTCATGCCAGTTATTCTGCTGAATGCACTGTACATCAGTTTCGCCTCCATTTCTCCTTTAATGAGACAGGCCCATCAAGACAGAGCGGGAGCTTTTTGATATCCTCAGAGGGGCATGGTGAGCAGACACATTAATGCTCATAATTCATAGCAAATCAAGGAAGATTTTGTTGGAACAGAGGATCACACCAATTACCAGTTGTTTATTGTTTGCTATTGTTGTGTTTACTGCAGTCTAATCATATTTGGAGGTCAGCCACAGCACTACATCAGCTCCAAGTGGAAAAGCTCTTTTGAAGCCTTTCATTTCGTTGTGCCATATTAGCTGCACTGAGCAGCCCTAGACAACATGCTGCCTTTGCTTTCAAGATAAAAAGAAGCAAGCATTACATCACTTTCTAAATAACTTCACAAATTAAGAAAATTGCAAGTAAATTGGTCACCTAGAAAAAACAAAAAAATAAAACACCAGCCCATTAAGAAAAATGTGTTTCATCTATTAATTTGCTTCGAGATAGTAATCGTTTACATAATGGCTTGAACATGGGAACGAGTTTGTGTTCGATTCTGGGTTGATGTTGGTCGCTGATGTTTGGCCAGACAGAGCTCTGTCTTTTCCCTTCTTGCCCCTCTTATGGAACAGCAGATTCATGGCATGAAAGCAAGAAAATCATGGAAATCAGCAAGGCCTTCATTATACCAAGGTCATTACATCTGGCTTTTATCCTCCTCTGTACTTATAGGAGGTAAGAGAATCCTATTCTCCATCACCCAAGGCCTCACCTTTGAACACACACACACACACACACACACACACACACACACACACACACACACACCCACAGACTTATACAGAGCCAGCATTTGCTCATGCACGTGCACACACATGCACACACACAAACACACATAGGTTTCTCTTTCATTTGGCCTGCTTGAATTTCATCATTCATTTTTACATCACATTAGTGTGGTGTGTTAGTGGTCGACTTGTCTGCATGTAGAGGGCGGCTGTTACTTCAGGAAAAGACTGAATAATGCACGGGAGAAGGCAGGGAAAGGCTCAAAGGGGGTCTGTAACAGAAGAGATGATTGCCTCCTTATATTATATATATGGCACAGTTAGGATGCCCACAAAGTGAGGTAAATAGATCAGAGTGTTTTGAATATTGCTTTATGGTAAACTAGATTGTAGGTGTGCTGCTTTTGGGCCATGCAGTAGAGTATTTTAGTTAGTTGAGTATTTTATGGTAAATCACACTGAAATGTTGTGTTCTGTCTCCTTACAGCCACAAAACACGATCAAGAAGATAGAAAATATGAACAAAATTTGAGCTAAGTGAGTGAAATGTCTTGCTGTTTTATATCATGAAATCAAATTCAGTTATTCTTGGAACAATGGCAAATATTAACAGCAGTTTAGTTTTTCTAAGCAGTCAAGGTTATCATTTCAGATCTTTTCAGAGATATGTGAGTATAACAGTACATTAAGTTGGTGTAATTAGGCCATTACTTTCAAAGTAACCCAAACCTACAATCTGGAGGGAAAAAAACTCTTTACCTTTAAAGTTAATATTTTTAATGGGCATCACAAGACAGTTGAGTCTTACTCAATGCCTCCTTCAGAAAAAGCAATAACTGTGATGTTAAGGGGAAGAAAAGTGTTCTCTTAATGTGCGCCAAAGATGGTCTCTTCTGTCTGCCTCACTGGCTGTCTGACTTAAAACTCTCCATTGATCTGATACCACCAAGAACTGGCCTGCATATTAAACCAAAGCTGTGATACATCTCTAAGACGGATGAATTCTGTGCATGTGTGTTTTAGTGGGCTCGTGGCTGCAGTCCAGGTTCAGATTTACAGAAAAAAATGTATTCAGCGTTCACTGCTGTCCATTCATAGTCATACACACTGTAATATCCCTCAGAAGTCCAGCTCAGCGCCTGCCAACACACATTGGCCTTCATTTCTGATGCTGACATCATTTAATCTTTAGGAGGAGCTTAGAGTTTCTATCCCAAATCCTTGATCTGGTTCACCTTACAGGATGAGCCTCTTTGTCTGTAATCCAAAATAAACACACACGTTATTGTACTCTCTCTTGTCCAAGGCACACAGACTCTTTGCCTGTCTTTAGGTAATGAAGCCTCTCTGCTTTGCTGCCCAACCACAATGCATTGAAAATAATTAAAGCAACAAAATGAACACAAATGTCCTCATCTGCTGTGCATGAGAACTGACACAAGGCCAGGAGATATCCCGTTTCATAAAAGCACACGCACTGTGAGCGCATAAACACACAAGCCCTTTATGGAGGTGTTCGGTACAACAGTATGAAAAACAATCCTTTGCTATTTCACAGTTTTTTTGTGTCTGGGTGTTTTATAATCATTGAAAAGGATGCACACTTCTCAGATTAGGACTGGCAGAAGTGCTCAGGAGACTGCGCTGGAAAAGGATGAACATTAGGCACCTGATCAGACAGGATCAATGAAAAGCAATTAGATGATAAGTCTGCAGGAGCAGGCCTGCATCCGCATGACTGCAGGGGCCAAGACCTTTACAACAGCAAGAAGAGTGAGAGAATAAACATATCTCCTTCAGCCTTATTCACTCTTTGAATAAGGCTGAAGGATTCTGTGACGATCTGCATAGTGTAGTACAGTATTAATGTGTGTTTGTCTGCTTCTGTCTCCTTGTGTGGCTTATGTGTTTTGCCTAACATCTATTGTCATAATGATGTGTGATTATTAAGGGAGCAGGGATTTCACAGCAGGGAAAAAAAAAGGGGCTGAGCCGACAACAGGTTGGGCCTCCCTTTGTGTCTTTGTTTGAAAGCTCAGCAAATCCATATTCATGCTCCCAGTATGCACACAATAGCAATATGCAACACATTTGTTTATAATCTTTGTTTATTTGGGTTGCATACATTAACAAACTCCCATTTTGTGCTGTAATTCAAACAAGGGGTAAAAGGTAGCAGTAAGGAAATGTTTCTCGTGAAAGAGGTGGACACAGTCTCCAGGAGCTGATGCCTTGTTATTTCAGTTCTATCCTTGGAAGAGGTTATGCTCTTGCAGTAGGCTAGCTATTAGGCTAAACCAGGGTGTGCCGTGTTCTGTGTGGCTTGAAAAGATGAATTCTGACCATTAGCGTAGCTCCCGTTCCTGGTTACAGAGTACAAAAGCGCATAAGAGTTTTTCTTCCAATTTGTGGATGTAATGACGACACACAACAAATAACTCGGAGCTTAATCCAGTCTTTGTTAGTTCATTGAAATATTTTTCCCTTTGTCTGCTTCAACTAAAATATCCATCATTTGTGGCCCTTAAAACTAAACAGAGGTGTAAACACTGTATAGGATGCAGTAAAGTGCCTTTCCTCCTTACTAGATTCCTGCATCTGCTCATTTCCAACACTAGATGGCTGTCTGTGCTGTGTATGCTCTGTGTCAGCACCAGTGCAGCCTCTTCATGCTGCTTTTTATTGGCCTTAGAAATGCAAGGCTGAGCAAAAGATTTTTGTTAATAATGCTTTAAGACACTCGGGTTATGAAAACACACAGCTTCACAGACATAGCACCCAACTTAATGTTTTGATGTTTGAATTTGCCAACCCTTCATTTTTTTTATGAAGTCACGAATAATGGATTAAATACACTGTCATCAGAAAAGTCAGGTACAGATGCGCACACGCGGAGGTGAAAGTGCATTTGAGTTCATTTAAAAATAAACTCAATGCAATGTCAATTCTAATATATATTCCACACATCTAGATTTTTTTTTTTTTTTGTGGTTTAGGAAAGACTTCAACTAAGCTGACAGATTTCAAAACAAGTCAGAGGTAATACTAATGTCAAAAGAAACCACCTAACACATTATTTATCATTCCAGTTATCATATAATTATTCTGACTGCAGTGCCATTTGTGTATGTGCTGTGTTTGCGTTGCATAAGAGGCTATTTGTAGTTTCATTATGTGCAGTAAATGGGACCACATAGAACACTTGGTTGTATTGACTTTGAAGATTGCCTTTCTTCCTTCTTCAGAGGCCGTCCGTCTCTTTAGCCTGAAGCTTCCAAACCGCACAGCCGGCCAGTTCATGGTGGCCTTTTATTATGATGTCAGCACTTCGCTTAAAGAGCATTCAATATCTCCAGGACGGCCGTTGGTGGAACATCAATAGAATAACACAGACGAGCAATAGATGGCTATTTCTCATAGCCGGTCAGTTCATTTGCTCATTGATTTATTGGTGGCTGACAGTGTAATGGAATTAAGAAGCAGTGATTATCACAACCGAACAGGTTGTTTGTTTGTTTTTCCTGCATCTGTTTGCAGAGTTTCAGCACTAACTGTGCACAGGTGAACAAGTACACATGCATGTACAGACACATAAATGGATCTACAAGAACATAGGTAAAGTTCTACTGAACTATTTGAACAAAATGAGAAAGGTTTCAAAGTGCTGTATGTGTTATGTGATTTATTATTAGACACTGGACTTGAGGGTAAAAACTAGGTTATGCAAAAAAAAAGAGGAATAAAAAGCAGAAAAAACAAAAGCATCCTAAATGGAGGAGAAAGCTATAGGACACAGTCTGATTTGCAGGCCTATTAAAAGATGGTCATCTAGAAAGCAGGCAGAGCCTTGTAGGACAATTGAACCAAAATCACACACATAAATCAGGGTGTGATTACCTCAGGGGTTGGAGTTATTGGGTGCTAACATTGCTGTGCACATGCTTTAACCCTAACTCTTAATAGTGAGGGACAGCTTTTAACAGAAGTCCTGCATAACCCTGACACATGTGGAACAACAACAGGAAACCAAAAAAAAAAAAACATGATGCATTCAACTGGTGTTGGTCTGTTTCATCTTGATAGTGTCACCTTTATGCTGAAGTCAAAATCTTCCAAGATTTGACAAAGTTTGGTGAATCAGTATTAAAGGCTTTCTCTGGTCTTTGTGTAAAGGTGTACAATCATATCTCTCCATCTCAATCTACTACAGCATCCCTGGCTCTGTAATTCATGCAAAATGAAATGAAAACCTTCTTAGCAATATGCAGATTTCTTTATGCAAAACAGCATTACCTATGGTGCGCGGACGGCAGCTAATGCCTTTGATCAGTCTCTCTGACATTCTCTAACTACTGAGAAGAAAAGAACTTAAAAATTGTAAAGGCTCTTAATTGAAGTGAACATAAAAGAAGATACATGGTGTTAATTGGTATACGCTAAGAATAATCTAGACCTTGGAGACCACTGTCCCTTACCGGCCCCCCTGCCAAAGTGTCAGGATTTACATCTTTAATTCAAGATTTCCCCACATTAATTACCTCGCAGGCAGCGAAATGCGGATTACTTCATTTTAAAGTATAATAAACATCCAAATAGCCCCCCACCCTCCTCATCCATGAATATAAATTTTGGTTAGTGTGCAAAAGCAGCACTGGGTCTCCTGTTCTTAAAGAGGTTGTGCAGCAAGCATGTGGCTCAGAAAGAATTTGAATTTAGTGAAAGCATAATTGAAGTACAGATTGTTGGATGAAAACCTTTAATCATAACAGTTCAGAGTTATAACAATAAAGTTAGAATGATGCACATGGAGAATTAAAGATGAAATTATACTTAGAGGTCACTGTGCAGGTGTTACAGCAGATTGTTTTGGAAAATACAGAACATATTTGGCATGGTATAATTTTGGCATGACAACTAATTTGTGTGTGTGTGTGTGTGTGTCTTTGCAGTGAGGTAAAGCAATTTGAACACTGGACTCCAATATGACCTTTGATTATGAGAGGAATAAAGCAGTGCTCATATCCCAGGCCTCTCCGTTTCCTCTCAACATGATGAATGGGACACCCTGAGCTGCAGGACAGAACAACCATTTGAGAATCCAGGGTGACACAAACACACACAAACACACACACATACACACAAGCAGATACATGTACATGCACGTGCACACACAGAAATGCTGACAGACAAATGACACTCTGATGGAAAGTGAAGCACTTTTAAGCCCTTAAATGCCACCACCAGCACACACACATGCACGCGTGCACACACGGCCACACATAGTCTGTACTATTCCAGCACTTGCACTTATCTCCCTCCCTTTAAAGCACATTTAACACTATACTGCCCTTGAAAATAACCAGCTAAGTTGCGGCTTTTATCTCGTGAGCAGGTTCATGTATGGATTTATTAGTGGAAAATAGACACATCTACTATGGCTTATTGAAACAGTTTCAAACGCACCCGAATGTGGTTAATATTATGCAGTTTATTAAGCAACAATAAGCAATTTATGTAAACACAGTTCAAATGAGTGCTGTTCCTGTACACCTTAAAATCCCTATTTTTGAAGTGGTGTTATTTTGGGGATTCATTGTAATTTATTGGCTCAAAGTGCACAATATAGTGTTAAAACTGATTTGATATGGAAACCTGCAGGGACATATTAATTAAAATAGCAATCTAATTAGCATTCCACTGTGACCTAAAAGTTGAATATTATTAGAGCTGCAACCGTCGGCTGTGATGAAAAGAGCTTACATGACAGTGAAATTGAAATTCAAAGAGCTGGAGATAATGTACACACAGATCAAAAGAACAAACGGTGGGGAGAAAAATAACACACCAAGAAGTTTTACATTTCCTCACAAGGGGGAAAACCAGTGTGTTGTGCACACTACTGCGCCCACATACACACACATGAAAACACACTCTTACACTCAGTATTAGGTAGTTGGGTATAATTTAACCTAAAAATCTAGCACGTAGAAATGTCAGCACTGTGACAAAGAACTTACACCGGGAATGTAATAGCAGGTAAATTCACTATTTATAAAGTTTAGGAAGAAGAATAGTTTGGGCTGACATTAATCTTTTTTTCTCTTCAGGTTGTAAATTGGTTGATGATATTTTAATTCATATAAAGTCATATGAAGACATAATGTTAAAAGGCTGAAAAATGTATCTATAATATCAAGTAATTTTTTAATGTTCTGCTAATTACTCAAACACTTATTTTAAAAGCTTGTTTATCTTCAACAGGAGAAAATTACCATCATTGCAGGACATACACAGTTTTATAATAATTTGTGATCCGAAATTAGGAATGCACCGATATACTGGCTGAATATCGGTACTATCAGCAAATAAGACAATATAACATTTACTGATGCCAGTGGTTGATGTTTGTCTGTTGTGTCACATAATTTGTCCTTTGGCTAAATGTTCAAAGATAGTGTGAAGAGCTGAAAGAACAATGAGGATTTCTTTGTTTAAATGGCACAAACAGGGAATAACAACAAAATGTTCTTTCAGCTGTTTTAAATTTTAAGTATCGTAATCAGTCCAGATTTTCAGAATAGTTGCATCCCTATAGATGCATAACACCAGTTTCAGAAGTAGCACTCAGATTCTTAAAAATAGCAAAAAAGTGTATTTTAAAGTAAATGGATTAGTTCTTATATAGCACTTTTCAACTCGAGCACTCAAAGTGCTTTGTGTCTTATTCACACAAGCACTTTTTTCTACGTCTAAGTGCTTTCTATCTAACAATCATACATATTCACACTTGTATCTTGCCCAAGGATACTTTAGCATGCAGACTGGAGCAGCCAGGGATTCAATGACAACCTTCCGATTAGATAGATGACCTGCTCTACCTCTTGAGCCACAGCCACCCCACCCAGATATAAGTAAAGGATCAGCTTTTATAATACTTCTACGAGTAAAACTAAAAGTAATGCATTAAAATATACTTGAAGTAGAAGTAGGCCCACTCATGATGCAAAATGGCTCCTTTCAGAATATTATGACATTTTGTACTTATATTACACAATAATATTGTTTCTCTCATAATGAAAAATAATGTCATATTTTTTTATAGTTGAGTATAATGTAGCATGTAAAATACCTGAAAAATCAAGTATTCTGAATAAATGTGCTCACTTACTTTACACCACTGCTCAGCATTGTCAGACTATACACAGAAACACTTTTATACCCTGATCTGTTGAAATGAATATTCTGTTTTCAAACTGAATAATAATACCAAGAGTTATTGAAAATTTCCTTAATTACTGAAATGCTCCCGTACTGCTGTTGAGTTCTCTTTATTCTAATGATTTTTTTTTAGGGCATTTGCACCTTTGTTGTATAGACAGTCCAAATAAGACAGGAAATATGAGGAAACAGAGCAGCAGAATGACATGCAGTAAGAATCGAACCTGAAGACACACTGCTCTGAGTGTTTGTACCCATCCGCTGTGTGCCCAAATCAGTTGGCTATCGGGGCAGCCCTGGTTTTAATATTTTATGATGATTTCTGACTTGAGTTCATAGGTTGCTAGCCTTTTTTTTTCCCATCTCTTGGCCCCTGTTTGAAATCCAATAAACAGTTCTTCACAGTCATATTGAAGTATAGATTTCCTACAGTACACAGCAGGAGGAAGCAAAGGAGAGGTTTACATTGCTGTGATCATTGACTCTACACTTGGTCTGACAGATTTCATCATATTGCCAAAACGGTTAACCTGTATTAACGGCCACCGCTTTCCCCGAGATACATTAAACCTAACACAGGTCACGACAATCAAAACAGTCATCACATGGGTCAGTGTGCTCCACTCTACTCATTGTTACTTTGGTTTAACCTTGAGGGGTTGTATGCTTTCCCTGCCTCCCTTCAGGGAGACTTGCATATTTCTGCATAGCCTTGTGCACCAGTTGAGGTGCCTGTTCTCTGGGTAAGGGCCTCTATGCTTCTCCTGCAGCTCTACAAGCGGGTGTGTTAACATGTGTCCCTGCAGTGGGCCGCTGCGCCAGCCAGCAAGTGATAATTATTCATTAGTATTCATTAGTGTGAGGTGCTGGCCAGTGCAGGGCTCATGTTGAATCAGTGTTCTGACGAGGCCTCGGCCCGGCGTGGGTCAGTGAGGAGCCAGTAATTAGGCCCACCAGTCAGGAGGCATTTTCCTAAGCACAACACATGAGCTTGAGAGAGAGGAGATGCAACCACCAGGAGAGAAGCTGCAGGAAGAGAGAGAGTGTGCATTTTATTTTTAAAAGAAAGCCAACCTTGGCCTCCTTGTCTCCCTGCCTGGGTAGTGCTGAGTACCGTAACCTTTCTCCATCACTCACTCCATCTGCGGTAAAAATACAAGATAACCTTGACTGTCTGCCTTGTTTGCCTTGTGTGCTTTCTCTTACTTCTCTTTGAAGATGTTTTTTTTTATTCTATTCTTTTACCCTTCCCTCATCTCGCCTCTCCATCTTTTAATTGAAGAATACATATATGATCCTGTTTCTTTAAATCTAATGTGTCTATGTTGGTTGCATATGCTTATTTATGGGTCTTTGCATGTCAAATGGTTGATAATAGCAGCAGTTATTATCACTTACAGAGATAATTGTGTAACAGTTAACATGACAGAGTGGTCGCCTCCCAGGAATGCTGTTAGTATTGTAAATGCGACTGAGGCCTAACCGAATTAATCTAATTGAAAGATAATTACACTGGCTGCAACAAAGCTGGACCAGATTCATCAAACTGCTTCCTGCCCCTGTGAGCCATTTAAAGAAAGAGCTCTACAAGCAAGCATGGTAAGGTTAAAGGCATCCAGGGTGCTCAAAGCTGGCTGTGCCAAAGCTGTCAGTACATAGCTGACACAAAAAAAGAGGGTTTGACATTGACTGACAGCAATTGAGAAAACAGGGGGTCAAGTGTTGAGTTGTTCAGAGACAGGAGAGAGGAAAGGCGCGAACCCCCCAGATCCAAGTCTCTGTGGAGGACAGCAGAAATCCAAGGAGATGATAGCTTATCCTGTCAACACATAATGTCAGTTTCCCTTGAATATAAACAAAGAGCATAAGACACTGACAACCCCTCACTCGGCTTCTCTCTCTGTTTCTTTCTATGTCGTATTTTTTTTCTGCTTGTTCATTCATGTGCAAGCATGGGTACACATGGATGTGGGAACGGGAGTGCCTCACATAGCCTCGCAATATCCTGACATGATTCCAGATTAGATGAATTCCCTAAACTACAAGCGAATGGCATGACACCCTCCTCTTCCCCAACAACCCCCTCCATTTCCTCCCCTCTCCCCTTGGTCTCCGGCATGCACATTTTTTCTCCTTTAGATTTATGAGATTGGCATATAGGTGCACTTGACAGCTCTCAGACTGGTGCTGCAGAAAGGGGGAGATCCCAAAGTGTGAAGGTTAGCTGGGTAAATCTATCAGGGGTCTGCCCAGGAGGAGAAGAGGAGGAGAAGGATGAAGAGGGTGTGTACAAGGGGGGAAGCCATGGGAGAGCTG
>VUQS01006590.1:7173-21465 GCA_015108495.1 Heterochromis multidens
TTTAGCCAGTGCTAGAAAGTTGCAGAGCTGGCTAATGACAGGGAACTTGTTCTCAAAGCACAGCAGAGAAAAAAATAATAATAATAATAAAAAAGTTGACTTTAAGGTCTGCAGGCTTCCAGATTTCTCGTGCAAATGTACAGAAGAGATCAGAGCACATGGGTGTCCTGACAAACATAATACTTCACAGCATCCAACAGAGCCCAGGAGGAACTTCTGTATTAACATTCTTAGCAATATAATGAAAGTTGCAGCCAGGCCAACCTGAAAACAAGAATCTCCTTTTAGGTGATGTTCTTACTCAAGGGTAAACTATAATTATGGAAGGTTCAATTTGGCTGAGAACAGAAAACAAGTATTTGGCCTGAGGTATGTTAATGCAATGTCTAGATCAATTGGAACAGCAGAAGGTACCAATTTGTTTTCACATACACAGACCAATTTCCCTCTCATTAGGACCACCCATTGAGCACAGTTTTTGTACCCACTAAACAGAGATGAACAAGCATTGCATTCTACGCAGAGATTATGGGATATGTAAGAAAATTCTCAATGGAGGCTGCACAAAAGACGTTTTTATTGAGCCTTTGCACTCATGAGGGAATACTAAAGATCAATTAATTAACTGGCTCTATCCACTGTTGGCTTGAGTATGCAAAGCATGTTTGCTGGAGTAGAGTAATTGACAGCTCAGAAGCCCAGTGGATGATTTGGGTGATGAGTGTGTTGCATTAGTGAGTTTGCTTATCTTTTCACCAATTTATATTACACAGGTAAGAACATATACATTTTAATTACATTTAAAAAAAATCATACTTAAAACTGATCAGGTGGGAGTTGGGCTCCCAGAGCGAGGCTACAGTTTCTTTGAAGCAGCATTGTGAAGAACTCAAGTTCATAATTTAGTAATAGGAGGCATGGCTAATATATCACAAAACACTTAAAAAGCAAGCAAGAAAACAAACAAAAACACAAATAGCCAAATAATAATAATGGAACAAATGTGTTTAATTCATTAATTTACCTTTATTTCGACTGGAGAGACCATTGATAGTTCACCTCTTTTTAATGACCTCCAGTGAAAAGCAAAGACAGAGACACACAAACACACACATACACAAAAAGGTTATGCAAGCAGGTTCAATAGGTTGGAAAAATTTAAATTAAAATGCAGTGATATAAAGTTTGAGGTAACATTTTTATTAAGTAAATATCTTGCAGATTGCAAACTTGTAGAATAAAAGGTGAAAATGTATAGAAAAAAAAATCTGAACTTGTATTTTGAAATTTTCACTTGTTTCACACAATTGTGTTTTAAATTTAGTTACAGAAAAACAAAATCACAAATATATATTTACACAAATATACTGAGAACTTCAAACTTGTAATCAAATTTTACTCATTTATTTATTTTTACTACTCATAACCACAACTCTGTGATTACAACCTCTCAAATCAGTGAATACAACTACTTAAATATGCCTTCCTGATTCACAAAGCTCTGTACATCACCCTTGTTCTGTCAGTTATATGGCTTTATATATCTTTTAAGGTGTTCTCTGCAGTTAATATCAGTTTGTCTTTATTTTAATTCCTTGATTAAAAAGGCACCATGAGATTTACTTTCAGATTTTAAGAAGTATCTATATTAAGAAATGTTCAGATGCTATAAGTTGCTGGAAATTTCATTAAAATGTATTAACTGGCCAATTCTTATATTATTTTCTCAGGTTATTGAGGGTCTGTTTCACAGTGCAGCCCATACATTCAGTGCAGTGGACGTACCTGATAAAGGACTACAGAGCAGGTGGGATTTTGTTCAGTGTGAGAACTGAGCTACTCTGTCACAGTTTACCAGAGGTAGTGTGTGCTACGTCTATTTTTGCAGTAATGGGTTGGGGAATGGGAGTTGGAAGAATACACCCCACTTATTATTTCTCAGTTTGTACATCCTCAGTTCCTTTCCTCACGTCCTTACCAACCAGAGTCTTAGTCCATCCCGCCAGAGATGCAAGGAGGGAAGGTAAGGAGGAGTAGAGAGGAGTCCAGTCAGCATCACTGTAGTAATGAGACATCTTTACTTTGGAGCCTCATTTTAAAATGATGTCAGTTATAAGATGTGTGGTATCATCTGTCCATTGTCATGTTACTGCTGTGTCTTATGATCACTGACATATAAGCGGGACATTACACATATATTTCCTTTTGATTACACTTACTGAGTGGAATAATGTGGCTGTGTACAAATAATGCACAGTTTTTTGTGACACTCACAAATGGTTAAAGGCAGAAAGTTTGATCACATAGTTATCTTAAATCTTATCTTATCTTAAATCACTAAAAATCATGAACACAAAGAAACCGTTACAGAGTCCTCATGATTTGTACATTTTTGTACATTCCAGCTTTTTTGTTGCACCTCTTCTATACAGCACAGGTAAAACCACTTACCAAAGCATACACCTGTGCATCCTCTATCACAGCTCTTCCAGCAAGCCTCCTCTGTCCTCCAGAAATCAGGAAATGAGACATTCTGTAAGATGCCAAACTGAAATAATTTCTAGGTCTCAAGATACAGAGGAGAGAGGGGGCACAAAACTGAGAAAAAATAGAAGTCCAACCTGTGGCATTAGGTAAATGGGTAAAAATAAATAAATAAATAAACTGTCTGAGATCCATGCCTTTAATCCCAAAAGTTCTGCATTGCATACGATTATTGATTATTTTGTTCTCTCTGCTGAAATTGTGCTCATCAGTAAAATCACACTATGCAGGTGCGTCTATAGGTAAATCTTAACACTAAATTTAATTATTTTTTTTAATTAAACATTCATACCAATACTCCCTGAATTCAACAAATCAAGTGTACGAGAACACTGTCAGATGTTAATTTGTCATTAGAAGTTTTTTTTTTGTTTGTTTTTAAAAAATTAACCTTTGACTACCACCACTGATTTATTATTTTTGTTCAATTTTTATTCATTGTATTGTGTATGGTATTATTTGTCTTACTACAAGTAGACAATGTGTGGCTAAAAGTGATTTCTTTTTTGTTTGTTGTCAGTATCTGTGGTAGTACTATCCAGCATAAAAGACAAAGCCTCTGTAGTGTTATTTAGATTATAAAAATGTCTTCCCTTTGATGTCAGATGTGACATTTGTGATGTCCAGAAAGAAAGTAGAGGAAGAGAAAATTTTGTAAATCATTCATGCGGTATATCTTTTTATATTAGGACACCAAGTAACAAAATGAAGCACGTTTAAATTTGTTTTTATTTTAAAATTAAGTGTCTGGAGTTGAATGAAAGGCAGCAGGTGGATTGAGGAGTAGAAGAGTGTAGGCTGAGCAGGTGAAACAGTAGGGAGTAAGGGAATATGGGTAATGGAGCTTGGAAGGCAGTGGACAGTGGGCAAGCAGGTAGGTGCTTGGTCATGAAACAGGAAGAGTCTAAGGAACAGGGAGATACAAGGTTAGTACAGCGGTCACAAAGAATAAATCAGACTATAAAGTTGGTCTCAAAGTGTCTAATTAGCAAGGTGTTATTGTGAAGAAGCACTTACAGTATGGGTGTAGACATGTACAGCCAGCATGGAAACACCTCAGTGTCTAAAATAATGTATTATTCTACAGTAATGTGCAAAATATAGTATACTATATAGTATATAGTAATATAAATACATAAATTAGTAGTTTGTTTTTCACTTGAATAGGTCAAAAGTGATAGTGGAAGATAGTAACTCTCAGTTTGTGGCAATGACAGAATATAAAAAGACCAAGATAGGAACCTGGAAATGTGAAAATAAAGTGTTTCTATGAAATGTGCTTTAAGCTGTGGAAAACCTTTCTTTAAACTGTCCCTGGAAAGTAGAAATGCATGTGTAAGAGTGTGTACCATGTGGGTAGTGTAGTCATAAAATTCAGTGTTGGTCTGGAGTAACTGAGTCGCATGAGACATAAGCTACTGATAACTAAGAATTGATAAATGAGAATAGAAAATAGGCACAATAAACAGTAAAACATAAAAGAGATACTTCTTTATTTTTCAAATGTAAAAATAATATCTGACGCATGGATTTGAAGTCACAAAGAGAAGTTATTAAAAAAAAAACTTTACTCACTTGTTATGATGTTTGTACATTTTAAATACTGATGTAAAATAAATCAGCACATTAGCATTCAAACCAATGCACTGCATGAGACTAACTTGGGATACTTTTAGCATAATAGATGTGGGTAATCAGCATGAAGTTACTTAGGATGACACAGGTTTTGTGTCATTTCAAAATTTCTGAATATTTTTCTGTAACTATAAATTTAAAACACAAGCATGTGAAACATTTTTACAAGTGAATATTTCAAAATACAAGTTCAAATTGTTTCTACACATCCTCACATTTTATTCTAGAAGTTCTTACACCACATCTACAAGCTCTCACATTTTGCATCATGCTTACCTCCAAACATCTTAAATCTCATTAATAGATGGCCAAATTGATAGTTAATGAAATTTTAGTTAATCATTATTTTACTTTTAAAAACAATGAAATTACAATTAATTATATTTGTGGCCTTATATGAATATCATCCACATGGTTATTGTAAACTTACAACTGGTATTTATTTTTGGTGCATTTATAAATGCTATTTTGATTGGACGCCAAAGGCTCCTGCACAAGTGCCCATATGTGAAGAAGTGAAATGATTGTCACTAATTTCAAGGTCTGAGATATAATCATGATAAATGAACAGTCAGCTCTTTCAGTGGTGAGGGAATGGGGTACTCGAGTCATCAGTGAGGTGAACCTACTGGCAGTAGTTAAAGGAGAGACAAACCATGAACCAGTGACAGTGCTAGAGGAATGTTCTTGAAGATTTTTCTTTTAATCTGTGAAGGCTCTAACTTGCAGCTTACAGAGTGGCCGTGGTTTAGGTGTTAAGCTCACCTTCTGTAATAATCACAAAGCTGTTGATTTGTTCCCTGGCCTCCCCATATGTTAAAGTGTCCTTCAGCAATTCCACTGCCATTTCTTTGCAAGTGTGTGTGTAAATCAGTGAATACTTTGCACACTTTGCACAACTGCTGAGGTTAAAAAGCGCTATATAAGTGCACAACATTTACCATTTACAGGATCTGTTCTTAACATGTCAGATACCACAGGGCACCTTCAGAGGTCATGCAGAGTCCACACATCAGCAGGGTCAAAGCTATTTTGGCAGCATATGAAGAACCAACAATGTTCTGGCTCATCTGATTATACTTACAATGGCTCTACAAGATTGTCAAAGTGATTTTCCAAATGGTTATTTTTGGTATAATCTGTACTTATAACACTGTACCCAATCAAATCATATTAAGAATGACAATTGAAAGTCTTGCGTTAACTTACAAAGGAATGACTAACATTACATCAACAGTGTAATACGTTTCTATACAAAGAATTTTAGTGGACTATATAAAATGATTGAAAAACTGAGAGGATGAAGCATAGTCAAGCAGTGAGTAGTAAGTAGAGAACATGGTTAGGGAATTGTTAGGATTTTACTTTTTAAAATTATTTTTCTGAATTCAGTTTTGGAATGATGATCATGTTTGTTTTTTCTTTGTTTTTCCTAATTTATATATTTTTTTTAATGTAATTTATTTATTAATTTAAAAACCCAAGCCATAACAACTAACCAGCCTTTGGTCAACAAGCTCTGTCTAGAGGAAGTAAAAGTCTAAGTCAGCATGACTGTAGTGATGAGACATCTTTACTTTGGAGCCTCATTTTAAAGTAAAAGTAAAAGGAAGTAAAAAGCAACAAGGTTGAACCTGGGGGAACCCTCTACTGCTCTTTTTGTGGTTTCTGTGCCACAAAGGCTCAGAAACCACAACAAGGCTATTTGTTGACCCAGTTTACACTTGCAGACCGTCTGAACTGGAGGCTTCAGGAAACATGTGGAAGTCTAACTTCCAAGTTAGAACTTGTACCTAACTCTAACCCCTAGGGATTTAGATTTCAAGGAAATACTCTATTATTTATTTATATATTTTTTAAGCTTAATAAAAGCATGACGTTTCTAAACATATGTGTGTGTGTGTGTGTGTGTGTGTGTGTGTGTGTGTGTGTGTTTGTGCTGCTATGCTATACTGTTGACCAGTATAATCATGGTTAAGCTTTTTTGCAGTAATCAAGCAACTTCCTTATTCAACACAGTATAGAGGTGATAAAGGAATTTGGGACTTTGCACCACACTCTGTGATTATGTATTTCGGGGAGAAAGAAAGTCTGTAACCGGACCCTGAAAAAAAAAAAAAAAGATTAAGCCATTAATTATTTTCTAAAAGGGCTCATACGCTCTGTATATCAGAAGAAAATTGAGCTCCAAATGCTAATCACATGGATAGTCACTTAAAATAAGAAATAATGAATTTGAATAAACAAAATACTTTTGCTTTAAGATGACTTTGGCACATATTTGCATGGGTATCTGTTTTGATTTGCATTCCTGTGATCCATAGAAAGTATTATCTCTGTGCATTTCAGCACCCCTCTTATCTGCAACACACTCAATCAATAAAGAGCAGCTCTGAATATGGATTAAGGATGGATATCTAAGGAGCAAACCTTACATGAACTAGGAAACAGTTATGCATTATGAAATTTACTCATTTATTCATATTGCTTCTGCAGACATTGTATATCCACAATATAATTTCATATGCTTTGCATTGCACTCTATATCAGAAAACTATGCAATTAGCATCTATAAGCCTTGAAAAAACAGTTACTTGTAATTAACATGCAATAACCTCATTCGGTGCTGACCTTATTTTGCATTATTTGAACAGCGTGCTCTCAGTTCTTAACTCTTTAATTCCTTTAGCAAACTAATTTTAATTGTATTAAAAGAGTGAGTCATCACTTAAGAACAATGCATGTTTCTCATCTACATATACATTGGATTGTGCACGTACCCAAACCTATTGCTTCTGAAGAAAAGCACAAATTGTACAGTGAGTCAGAGCAGCTGGATATCTCCTTTGCCCACAGTCTTGGAGCAGAACTCAGAGCTTGATAAATGAGGCAAAAGTCAGAAGAATCTAAAGCTAGATAGCTTCCATTCTGCAGCCGAGAAGAGGGAAGTGTCAGCTTTTTCATCCTCTGAGTGATTTAGACTGCCATTGGAGAAAACTGATGAGTGCTTTTGAGATTTATGATTCTTTTTCTTGCACATTAAATATAGACTTTGTAACATGTACTCAGAGCCACTTTGAAAACCTAATCACACAGTAAAGCAGCATATAAAAGGATAAAAAAGACAGCAGTTGAAAAAAAGAAAAAAAAAAAACTCACACACTCCAAAAACTCCCACTAGCCCTCAACAATTCTGAAACCACAAGCAACATGTCCCCAAAATATGTAGCACAGAAGATTTTGAGTTCTTTCAGTAATTTTAAACTAGATTTCCCATTTTCTCATCTTTGTTCTCATACTGCAACACAGATGGGCATTTATTTTATCAGACAGCAACAATAAAAATGACCTGCTGTGAAACTTCAGAGTATCTGAGTGAAATTTTATGTAATTGGTCAAATAAGTTTAAAACGACATGGACAATCATTTTAGCAAGACTGAGTCTGGAGGATAGTGAAAATGGGGAGAGAGAGTCAAAGATATTGCAATTTTCAGTCAGCATGTGATAAGCTCATATGAGTCTACTTTCAAATGTATTCATATCATGCATTAAATATGGCATTCACTATACCTATATTATTTATATTGAGCTATTGCTTTCCTGAGCATACAGTGGCCACAGTGAAGACGACCTATATTAAAGCAAATTTACCATAAAACAGAATTTACATAATTTTATTACAATGACCTTGAAAAATTCATAATACAATGATCACATGGATAACTATGGCCTAGAGTTCCTAAAATTAGCTTTTTTTTACACTGTTTTGCTGAAAACAAATTTGATCCTGGAAAACTTTCTTTTCTGAATACACAATGAATTTAAATTTTTGTGAAAATCGATCTAAAAATAGCAATTAGATGCTTATCATATTAATACTTCATTCTTATGGAATGTGATTTGCTTCAGGCTATAGACTAAATCAATGAATTCAATATTCATACTGTCCCATATTAGAAACATAGAGACACTGGCCACTTTGTTAGGTAATTCTTCATGGCATAGATTCAACCAAGTGCTGGCAACATTTCTCAGAGATTTGGGTCGATATTGACATGATAGCATCACACAGTTGCTGCAGAATCTCCCATTCCACCACATCCCAAAGGTGCTCTACTAGATTGAAATCTGGTGACTCTGGAGGTCACTTGAGTACAGCGAACTCATTGTCATGTTCAAGAAACCAGTTTGAGATGATTTGAGCTTTATGACATGGTACATTATTCTGCTGGAAGCAGCCATCAGAAGATGGGTACACTGTGATCATAAAGGGATGGACATGGTCAGCAACAATACTCAGGTAGGCTGTGGTATTTAAACGATGCACACTATTACCCCACCACCACAAACCTGAACCGTTGGTACAAGACAGGATGGAACCATGATTTCATGTTGTTTACTCCAAATTATGGCCCTACCATCTGAATCTTGTAACAGAAATGGAGACTCATCAGACCAAGCAACGTTTTTTCCAGTCTTTAGTCTCAAATTTTGCTGAGTTGATGTGAACTGTAGCCTTCTGTTCTTAGCTGACAGGAGTGCACCACACAACCACAAGAGGTCGCCTACTTAAACGGCACATTGTTTTATCCCGCTTCAAAAACAATTATTGATATATTTGTAATGTGGTCAAGCTGAACTAAGTGCACTGAACTGTGACTCACTGGCATTTTAACCACCTCTCATGCTTATCTGTACTCTCTAGGTTCCATTTTTAATCTCCTCACCTTACTGCCTGCAGAAATATTGTCATCGTCATCGGCAACTTCTGGCTGCAGCCTTAAATATAAATCAATATATTCATTACCATGTGTAGAATACAAAACAACTCTGCAAGGGTAAATGGGTACTGCTGAGAATGACATCCTCAGCAGGCATAGAGAGGTTAGAGCTATTTGCCATACTGAAACTTGAACCTGCAGAAAACTAGGAAACTGAGACAGTCGGGTTTGATCACGTTTTTGCATGATTACCATTTTTGCCAACATCATTTTCAATGTATGTAAAATAAATTAAGAAAAAAAATAGCAAGTCACTGTAATATGGTATAGGAAATAGCTTCCTCTGAATCTAATGCAAGATAGCTTCCGAATTTAATTTTTCTTTTACATTCTCATTCCTATGTTCCTAAACATAACCATATGAAAGTTATTTACTGCTATTTCTAGCACATTAGCTCAACTTCAGTGGCTTCCTGTTAAATTCAGAATTGATTTTAAAATCCTTCTCCTCACATAGAGTATTGAATAATCAGGCCTCATCGCATCTCGTAGCACTATATTACCCTATCAGAGCATTTCACTCTCAAAGAGCAGGCTTACTTGTGGATCACTAGTTTCCAAAAGGAGACCTCCTGTAGAACTAGCTCCCAAGTTATAGTTGTGATCATAAGTTTACATACCCTGGCAGAATTTGTGATTTTTTGGCCATTTTTCAGAGAATATGAATGATAATACAAAAGGTTTTCTTTCACTCATGGTTAGTGGTTGGGTGAAGCCATTTATTATCAAACAATTGTGTTTGCCCTTTTTAAATCATAATGACAACAGAACCTATCCAAATGACCCTGATCAAAAGTTTACATACCCTGGAAGTTTTGCCATGATAACAATCACACACACACAAGTTGACACACACAGGTTTAAATGACTACTAAAGGTAACCATCTTCACCTATGGTCTGTTTGCTTGGAATTAGTGTGTGTGTATAAAAAGTCAGTGATTTTCTGGGGTCCTGACAGACCGCTGCATGTTTCATTCAGTTAAGCACTGACGTTGGATTCCGAGCCATATTCTCTGAAAAATGGCCAAAGAAAATCACAAATTCTGCCAGGGTATGTAAACTTATGAGCACAACTGTAGATTCTGCACACAGACACCCTTTCTACATTAACATTTGGCTCAAAACTTTACTCAAAACCTTATACTTAGAGCTGGATGAGGTGATGAAGTTCTGTTAAGAGTTGTTTTCCACCATTGCTATTTTATGATCTGTACCTTGAGCCAGCTTTTATTTTGAACTGGTGCTATAAAATTAAACTGAATTAAATTACTGTTAAGTCAAAGCATTAATCACTTTTTACTCACCAACACTTCAAATTCCAATGATCAATAAAAATGTAGCCTGTGAAAGAGTACAATTTTAGAGATGAAACATACTCTTAAAGTATCCAAACATTGTCAGTAAATTGTCAGTAATTGTGAAATTCATCAAGCATCAAAAAGTGCCTAGTCAGATTCTCAGGCTTGCGTTCCTTTTTCTTGATCAGATATTTGCAACATTATATAAACATTACATTACTGCATTATTATAACACTTGAAAGATATTTTTTAAAGGGGGAAGAAAACACAAAAATGAAAAGAGTAAAAAAAGGGTATTAAATGGGCACAAACCTTGCAACCCACTTCTTATTGATGTATAAATAGCATTCATGGATCCAAATATTAGTAAAATTGTGGTCACATAAATTCAGCACATAGCCTTCTATCTTGTGCTGCAAAAGAAGGGAGCATAAATGGAGTAACTCAACAAATATAATCAAACACACAAACTGTTTCTGTGAAGTTTGAATCACAATGTGTCTGCAAACTAAAGGTATAGTGGCTATATTTCCCAGGGGGGGGAAATAATGTCAGTGTGTGATAAGTTCACTCTCAGAGATGGAGAAATATGTAAAATGGGAGACGAAGATGAGAGATTACTGTCAAAGGTAAGGACTGTTACATAATATCTTAATTCATGTTGAATTTTTAAATCTGTCTATGATGTGTTGGTGAAGTTACTAGGCTATTTTCTATTGAGAAATGATTTGAAAAACAAAAACAAATTATAATCACTTTATGTTATTCCAGTGTAATGTAATTGGAATAAAATGCAATGATTACTTAAAAATAAAATACTAAGAGTTTCCTATTGATATTGCACTGATGATATGCGTCTTTGTTTAAGTGAAATTCCACATGGACTCATTGTATAGTTGAGGACTGTTAAAAATTGTGGGATGTGAAGTTATTTAAGCTTCTGAAGTCAGACATGCTACGTCAATTTAAATTTGGGCTGATAATGCTATTTAGTGTAAGTAGTAAATTTCTACCTTTTATAGGAGCTTTACAGCTCACATGCACATGTTAACATTATATAATGTTAAATTCAGTTTTCTAAATCCATAAAGATTATACTAATTAAGCCTAGACCTAGATGTCACATTTTTTTGGATATATTTTTATTTATTTATTTATTTCCCCACACTGTACCAATATACCCAATCAAAATTTTAGTATTATCAAGTCTTGGATTTGTCAATCACCATAAAGACAAAATGCGATCTAACAAAAAACCAACAATGCAACACACAGTGCATCCAGAAAGTACTGCGCTTCATTTGTTCCACATTTTGTCATGTTACAGGCTTATTCCAAAATTGATTAAATTAAATTTTCACCTCAAAATTCTAGCTTGATAAAGTGAAAAAATTTTGCTTGAAATTGTTGCAAATGTATTAAAAATAAAAACAAAAATATAACATGTAAATAAGTATTCACAGCCTTTGCAATGACACTCAAAATTGAGCTCAGGTGCATCCTGTTTCCACTGATCATCTGTCAGATGTTTCTGCAACTTGAGTGGAGTCCACCTGTGGTAAATTCAGTTGATTGGACATGATTTGGAAAGACACACATCTGTCTATATAAGGTCCCATAGTTGACAGTGCATGTCAGAGCACAAAAAAAGCCATGAAGTCCAAGGAATTGTCTGCAGACCCTTGATATAGGATTATATCTAGACACAGATCTGGGAAAGTGTACAGAAAAAAATCTGCAGCATTGAAGGTCCCAATGAGCACAGTGGCCTCTGTCATCCATAAATGGAAGGACTTTGGAACCACCAGAACCACCTTCCTAGAGCTGGCTGCCCAGCCAATCTGAGCAATGGGGGTAGAAGTGCCTTAGTGAGGGAGGTGATCAAGAACCCAATGGTCGCTCTGACAGAGCTCCAGCATTGCTCAATGGAGAGAGGAGAACCTTCCAGAAGGACAACCATTAATGAAACTCCACCAATCAGGCCTGTATGGTAGAGTTACCAGATGGAAACCACTCATCAGTAAAAGGCACATGACAGCCCACATGGAGTTTGCCAAAAGGCACCTGAAGGACTCTCAGACCATGAGAAACATAATTCTCTGGTCTGATGAAACAAAGAACTCTTTGGCCTGAATGCCAAGCATCATGTCTGTAGGAAACCAGGCACCACTCATCACCTGGCCAATACCATCCCTACAGTAAAGCATGGTGGTGGCAGCATCATGGTGCGGGGATGTTTTTTGGCAGCAGGAACTGGGAGACTAGTCAGGGTTGAGAGAAAGATGAATGCAGCAATGTACAGATACATCCTTAGTGATAACCTGCTCCAGAGCACTCTGGACCTCGTACTGAGGCGAAGGTTCATCTTCCAACAGAACAGCAACCCTAAGCACACAGCCAAGATAACAAAGGAGTGCCTTCAGGACCACTTTGTGAATGTTCTTGAGTGGCACAGCCAGAGCCCAGACTTGAACCCGATTGAACATCTCTAAAGAGATCTGAAAATGGCTGTGCACTGACGCTCCCCATACAACCTGATGGAGCTTGAGAGGTTAACAACTGGTGGTGTAACCCCGCTCATATCTCAATCAAAGAGCGGATTTGTTGCCCGAACATTGAACTGTGCACTGTTGGACTCAGGCCATATTATTTGCCCAGGGAATATACCCAGGTGATCGTGGTGGCTGTTTATGTTCCTCCCTCTGCTAACCCAACAGCATCCTCGACCAGCTCTGACCACATCTGGACCCCCTTCAGTTCGCTTACAAGCCCTGCCTTGGAGTCGAGGACGCCATCATCTACCTGCTCAATCGTGTCTATGCCCATCTAGACCAGCCGGCGAGCACTGTGAGGGTCATGTTCTTTGACTTTTCTAGTGTATTCAATACCATCAGGCCGACTCCTGGGTGAGAAGCTGACAGGGATGCAGGTGGATGCCTCTCTAGTGTCCTGGATTGTAGACTACCTAACAGACCACAATATGTGCATCTTCAATACTGTGTGTCTAACAAGGTGGTCAGCAACACCAGGGCACCACAAGGGACTGTCCTCTCCCCTTTACTATTCCCCCTCTACACCACAGACTTTAGCCACTGCACAGAGACCTGCCATCTTCAGAGGTTTTCTGATGACTCTGTGGTGGTTGGATGCATCAGTGGGGGTGATGAGACGGAGTACCGGGCTGTGGTGGATTCCTCTGTCACGTGGTGCAAGCAGAATCATCTGCAACTTAATGTGACAAAGACCAAGGAAATGACTGTGGACTTCAGGAGGACCAGAAAACCAGTGACCCCTGTTTCAATCCAGGGGGTTGATGTGGACATAGTGGAGGACTACAAATACCTCGGAGTACACATTGACAATAAACTGGACTGGGTTAAAAACACAAGTGCACTGTACAGGAAGGGCCAGAGCCGTTTCTATTTTCTGCGATGGCTGAGATCTTTTAACATCTGTCGGACAATGCTCAGGATTTTCTATGAGTCTGTTGTGGCCAGTGCCATACTCTATGCTGGGGCAGCAGGCTGAGGATAGCGGATACCAACAGACTCAATAAACTGATCCGCAAAGCCAGTAACGTTGTAGGGATGGAGCTGGACTCTCTGAAGGTGGTGTCGGAGAGGCGGATGTTGTCCAAGTTAAGGACAATGCTGGACAATACCTCCCACCCACTCCATGACGTGTCACAGGAGCATGTTCAGCAAGAGACTGAGATTACCCAAATGCACCACTGAATGACACAGGAAATCATTCCTGGCTGTGGTTATCTCTCTGTACAACTTCTCCATCTAAAGTACAAGTATACACTACAACAACTGTACACCCTTAATATAATAAAGGCAGTATGATAAGAGGGGCACCTCAATTCAACTTATCTATATTCAATTTTGTATAATATATTGGGATATTTATATATTAGAATTTTTTTGTATTATTAGAGCTATTTGTAATATTTTGTAATTTTGTAATATATTGTATTATTTAATATTGGTATTTAAACTTGTTAATTACTGTTCTTACTGTCCTGGAGC
>VUQS01006600.1:22996-37477 GCA_015108495.1 Heterochromis multidens
AGCAAATTAGTACCTGGCCTGTCATGATTCTTCATATTGGCGCAGCGTGGATGTGAACATAGGAGAGATATTGATATTTAAAGGGTTTGTAGAAGCAAAACCCAAGTGTATAGAAGCTGTAGTTGCTGCAGTGGTTAGCACTGTAGCCTTACAGCAAGAATGTTTTAGCTGTTCCCTTTCTGTGTTGATTTGACATCTTCTCCGTGTGCCTGTGTGGGATTTCTCCAGGTGCTCCAGTTTTCTCCCATGTTGCAAAGGTGTACATGTTGTTGGGTTAACTGGTGATTCTAAACTGGTGAAAGGTGTAGACGTGAGATTGGTAAAGTGCTTAAAGTACTGAATGTGGTTTGCAGTGTAAAGTGCTTTGAGTGGTATCTAAGACTAGGAAAGTGCTTTGTAAATGCCAGTCCATTTCCATTACCTCACCTACAGTGGTAACTGAATGTTATTAGCGCTAACCAGGTTAACCTGTCTGCCATTTTGGACATGTGACAAAGCTCCTTGTGATTGCTTTGGTTGCTGGCAGATTGCTGCAGTTGCACGTAGTTTGCAGTGAAGACACCAACTTGTCTGCAGACACTCGGCAATCGGTCATCAAGCAGTAGTGAAACTGTAGAAAGTGGGACACAAACCGGAAATAGAGATCACTTGCCTTTAAAGTAAAAGTTGCACCTTTTGAAACATGTCAGCTGCATTTATTTTGAAGGCCAGCATTCTCTATTTCCGATTTGTAGAAAAAAAAAGGTGAGTAATCCCTTTGAAAAGTTTTTCTTTCAAGTTTTACTTGAAAAAGTAAACCTTTCTCAGTTTTACAACCACTTGGCTAGTAGTTAGATGGTGTTTGCAGACAAGCTGGTGTCCTCCCTCTAAACGGGCAACCGTGGCAGCCTGCTAGTGACCAAAACAATCCTCAATCCTTCACCCATAAACGGGATAAAAGAAGGACGTAGCTACGATGAAGTAACCCACTGGTTTCTGAAGTCCTGTTTTGAAGCCTTAAGATGAGTGTTTCTGCTGTTCTCATCTTGGTTGCAAAAAACCAGATGTGACGAGCAGTAGCAAGTCTGACTGTGAAACTGCACGCTCATTGGCTACTGACTGATTGACAAGTCATTACCCAATGAGTGTGCGGTTTCATACCATAGATAATCCTCCATTTTAAAACATAGTATGACGATGAAGATTTTCAAAATAGATTTCAGTTTTTATTAAATATGACCCAAAATGAGTGAGTGAGTGAGCCCATAAACTCATCAGGAAAGTCTTTACAGAGGTTAAGACAGAATGCTGTTTTCCCATACACTTCTATAGGACTAGAAGTCTTTTTGCAACCACAGCTATCACCATCTGGTGGCCTTTAGATAGAATGCAGGTTTAAGGAAAGTCCACATTGGCTTAATTTTTTTGATCCGGAAGCTATATCCATATTTTTTACTGTCTATGATTTCACCCAGCAACTTCCAGGAATCACTCCCCAACCATTCTGGGAATACACTTTTTTTCCCTCACAACCGGTGGTTGTATTGCTTTCAAATTTGCAGACAACTCTCAAGAAATGAAACTCGGCCTTGGTGCAGCTCCCCAGTTCATCCACTGCCTGATACAAGTTGTTTTACATCCTCTCCCTTAAAAGGTCATTCTCTCTCCACAGCAGGTGGGCAGGACTGCTTAGAGATGAGTGCTTGAGATGACCAATTTGAGATGACATTGACGTCATACAAATCTAAGAGCAGAAAAAAATTGTCTCAAACCTGAGCATTTGGCTCACAGGGATTACTTGTACATATGATTTACCTACCATGGTAACAGAATATATATATATGATGGAAAATAAAGGAAATGCATAATAGGTCCTCTTTAAGCTAACAGCTCTGTTTAGACTAAAGGAAGTTTAGTAAACACAGCCAACATTATTAACACATCATCCAAAGTCATCATCCAAACATTCAAAAGCCTATATTATAACATAAGTAATTTTAAAATGCAAAGCATATATAATACATAAGATGCTTCACATGCTTTTCTCATCATACTTTCCATGACTAACCACTGTAGCTCTAACCCTGCATTACAAGAACAGTACTGTTTCCATGTGTTTGACATTAAATATTACTTGATGAAGATGCTGAATGACTTGGACCTGTTGGCTTTAGCCTCAGAGTTTTAGCACAAAATCATATGCAGCCATATAAAGCAGCCTACACAAGTCCCGTTTTTACAAGTTGTTTTTTTTTTTAAATGGGTCACATGTTTTCATGTTTTCCTGCATCTG
Organism: Heterochromis multidens; assembly: GCA_015108495.1. Classification (NCBI taxonomy): domain Eukaryota; kingdom Metazoa; phylum Chordata; class Actinopteri; order Cichliformes; family Cichlidae; genus Heterochromis; species Heterochromis multidens. Next base: position 25,269 of record VUQS01006600.1, read on the forward strand.
TAAATGCAGCATTATTGATTGTGTGCCATGGACACTACTGTTTTTGTGGATGTGTAAAAATTTTTCAGGTCACTATAGTGAACAAATGCACACAGTCTCTTCAGAAACTTGGGGAAAATGTTAAAGTGTAAATATAGTTAGTAGATATGGAGTGATTTTGGACATAGTTTGTGAAATGTGAGAGACAGAGATAGAGAGCGATAAAGTGAGTAGGCCTGCATGTGATGAATAGTCGAGTAGGTTTGCTTATCTGTGTGTTTTGTGTGTGTGTGTTTTATGGTTGGGTAGAGCTGTTAACATTATGACTGCATTGTGTAACAGAAGATAAGAATTTAATACCTGCATTCAGATTAAAAAACGTGCTTTGGCACATAATACAGGCTTTTATTCCTGCTGCCAACAAGTTTGACAGTACTTTGTTTTCATCTCAGAGACACAAAAACCACACAGTGGCCCCAGTGACGGGCCAGTTTTACAACTTCAAGGACTCAATGAGCTTAATGACAGAAGTGCCACACACATAAACACAGTTCTGCCCACATGGAACAAGAATGCCGCGTGTGATTTCACAGGAAGACATTTCACAAGTGGCTGTTATTGTGCACTGGTGATAAAAGTCAGAGTGAGAAAACATTTGAGTAGGGACCAGATTGCGAGCTCCACCTCTGCAGCTTCATCGGCTGTGGCTCTCCTGCTCTGCTTTGCATTAGCACCGCAGCTCCAGCCTGGACAGGTCCACGGCTGTTATCTCAATGATGTTCTAATTCTAGTCAAACAGTTCTGTGTTTGACTCAATAGAGGCAGTGTTAGTCAGGAGAGTCAATATTAGCAGAGCACACAGAGCAGGGCCGATGTTAGGAGAGAGACAGGAGGTGTGTGTGTGTGTGCTGGTGGGTGTGTATGTGACAGGATACATGGTTAAGCCTGCTCTATCAGTGAACCTTGACCACACGGTCCAGCAATAATAATAAAGGTAATAAGAAAGAGGAAGAAGACAAACTTCTGCTTACTTTTGCCTCAGTGGCTTCCGTGTTTGACAAGAGTGACATTTCTTTTATCACCCTTTTGTGGATGTTATTGTTAGATGTCAGAGTCCCTGCGTTGATCCTTTCTCAGTCCTCACTCGAGGGCACTCTGCAGTCGAGCCTGGACTTGCTGACAGACCTACGTGAACAGCTCAGCACTTTGGCTCACTCTTGAAAGAGATTTTGTTAGAGTTTATTTCAGGTCAAGCAGCTGCCAATATCAACAGCCTCATTATGATATTGTCAGTATCAGATTGCACAACTACCGCATTAATTCTTCCACTCAAGAAATGTGGTGTGGATGAGTAAACTTTAAGTGAAGTCGGTACTAATGCCCAATTACTATGATTTCACAACATAAAACAAGTAGTTGCATAAAGCATATCTGTGGCTGCATGAAGTTTTAATTATTGAGGGCAGCTAAATAATGTTTGAGTTTTGCCTCATTTGCAGTTATTAAGTAAGAGGAAATTATAAACCCATCAGCTATCAGCACCTTCTGTTTGTTCAGGATTCATTCAGCAGGAGAATGTGGAAAAAAAAATTTTTTAAATCTAAAAACATCAAGCTTCTGCATCTGCCACACACTCCAATTACTGCCTGTTGATTACTCTTTTCTATTAATATCCATTAATTTTCTTGATCAATGTCTTACTCTGAGTCAGTTGTTCTCTACCTGTGAGCCAACAGCTCATCCACATCAGAAAGGTGATATTTCAGTATTCAGGGTTGGAGTTAGTAAACTGGACCACATTATATTGAAAAGTGTGCCCTACAGTCACAGTACAAGGAAAGTACACCCTTTTTCAATTCTAAGGTTTCACATATCAGGATATGATTTAAATACAACCTCAGATGAACAGCAACACATGACATATTCCAATACGTCATTATTTGTTTAACAGGAACTAAACTAAAATGTAGAATCAGTGCTGTGAAAAACGAAGTACAACCCATGAACCACCTTTAGCAGGAATAAGTTGAAGTAGTGGTTTTCTGCTCATTGCTTTTCAACTAAAGAGAACAAGAGTGAAAAGAAAAAAGATACAAGCCACCCGAGAAAGCATCTTCACCAATTTGACAACACATACTAGAGTGAAATTAAAATTCAGTCAACTAAAGATTACACTGTTGAGCAAACTGATTTCAAGTATGCAGCTCAGCACACCTCAATATGGGGTTAGCTTTGACTGAATTCACCACAACACTGAAGCACTTGATTTAAAACCACAGTGATTCATGCCTCTGTGGTCTTCTCCACTTAACACAGAGTCTCATTGGTAGCAAAGTATTTCGAGTCATCCACTGTGTCACTCCACTATTTCACTACAAACAGGAAATGTTTTAAAATGGTCCTAATTTAAACCTATATGTTCATTACATTATGTAGAAGTAAAGGTGTTGTGATAAATTTGTATTGATGATAATTGTGATACTTAAAAATGAAATATCAATATTGTGTCAGTAATGCACATGTGACAGTAACGGAAATAATCATGTAATTGTTCTTTTTGTAAGCTTCTGTACAGTTGTGCTTACAGACTCTCTCGCCACTTCCATGCACTCGTATTTTGAAATTAATTAATCTGACAAAAAAGACAACACAGGATAAACAAAGTTAGAAATGACCTTGGCTGACAGCATTGTTGCCATGTTTTACATTTTCTATAGATATCATTAACATGACTTGTTTTTCTAAATCAGAAGTTTGTAGTTATGGTTTTCGTAGCTGCTATGAAACAAACAAACACTGTATAAAAACAGACAAAGCAAACAAGAAACTAGCTGGTGAACATAGTGGAGCATTTTGCTGCCAATCAAAACAGCTCTAATGCTACAGTCACAATTGGGAAAACAGTGGTTGGAGACCGCGGCACAACCAAAATTACTGTGACCATGTGTAATGAACTTGTGATCTCATTGCTTTTGAAATGGTTGCTTCAGAGACGGGGACCAGATCTGTGCCCACTCGCAGCCAGTTGTTGTCTTCAAAGCGACTTTGGTGCATCAAGGTGATAAAACAGCCATAAGGTGGTGTCAGTCTGCTATCAGTTTGTGACTGAATGGGGTCAAGTTGGCAATTACATGCAATCTGTGATAATACGGAGATCAACTGTGATAATGCAGCATAAATCTCAAAACTGTTGCTGTCAACATACACAGAAATTCACATTAATCAGAAACTCACATTAACAACATACATTCAGTCGAGCCAGAATCTCAGATTTGAAAAAGAAATTCAGAAATTCCTCCAGAAATAGTGACATAATTGCTGCAGGATGTCGATTTAACTGCAATATGACATTGGTTTTCTTTATATATGAATATAACCAGAAAACAACCACTTGTGTTGAGTCCCCTATTGCAAAGATATGCAGTGCAATTGCACTCACTGGCGTAGACTGACTCAGATTGATTCCAATGTGTTGGCAATCTGTCTGCGTCTATAAATAAGAAGGCAGTTATTTGCAGACCTTCACCAATCTGTCTGAAAGTGACTGCATTCAGACAGACTGCATTCAACGACATGTGCAATCGCCGTGTGATCAAAAGTGGTTGCCCGGAGCACGGTAAAACTCATTTTACACCATGGGGCACATACAGCCCACTTTGATCTTAAGTGGGCCGGACCGGTTAAAAAACTCTTTTTGTCAGTGTAAAAGTAGCTTAACTGCACATTTAATCCCTGAGATATCTCAATATAAGCAAAAGAAGTGCAATGTTAACAGTACGTCTCAGTTTTTCTACACGATAAAGAAATGCTGCTGTAATTAATGAAAGAAATCTGTCATTCGAAAGAAAAAATTGAAAAGAAATTAAAAGAAAGAAACGTATAAAATTACAGAGAATTCTGGTCAGACTGCCCTGTAATTATAAATTCACGTATTATAAATTGTTAATTTACATAAAATGTCCTATTTTTTAAAATTTATTTATTTTACTGTGGACACATTGTAAAAAAACAGACATTTCTATAGTAGATAGTGAAAAAAATGGGAACTTTTCTGTTGTTTAATTGTTTATCTATTACTTTATTACTGTAGTATGAATGGCTGTGGGGGAGGTCTTTATCAGTAGAACAAGCTGTAAAATCTATTTAAATACAGTTAAAAGTCCAAAATGTATCCCCTCCTTCACATTTTCCATAGCCATCCAGCAGGCTGGATTGGAGTCTTTGCCAGGCCAATTCTGGCCCCCGGGCCTCATGTTTGACACCCTTGGCCTAAAGGTTGAGGGTTTTGCCCGCTCAACCTCTGGGTGACCAGTTGGTCACTGCAACTACTCGCAATTGGTCTCTGACAGCAAAAAAAATTCAATGCATTGATTTTTTTCTAGTCACAAGGAGGTTGCTGTCCTATTTTTACTTTAGTGTGACTGAGCCATAAAAGGAGAGTGAAAATTGAAATAAGCCTCTATTTGATGAAACACTTTCAAGATAATCTATTTGTTTTTGTGTTTACAGCTGCTCCAAGTGGTAAAAAAAAAAAATCAATTAATACCTCTTTTGAACCTGAAAGAGATACATTTTGTTTGCAAGGTAGCTTTGAAAAAGAGAATGATATGAATGACTGCAAAAATCTTAAAAGAAAGAAGTTAGGATTAATACTATCCTGTGTTGAGAGTAAAATACTTGAACTGTAGACCACAGGCCTGATAATTCAACAAATTTGCTACGGTGTTATTATTTGAATCTGAGATGTGAGCAGCATTTCTCATGATCAGAATCAGACCAATAAATCACACAGAAACCGACATTTCTTTGGTACCTTTGAAGCCAGTGTAAAGCAGCAACATGAAAATGATGTGATGGCTGTCACACATTCAGATAAACAGCTGTGATTGCAGCAAACTGTCAGTCATGTTTGACTGAGCCTGTGGCCTTGTTAGTGGCAATAACTAGTGTAAACAAACAGCAGCAGTGTATTTTAAGGTCATCACAAGCATCAACCAAAACCTTGTACTCAGCACAAAGCAGTAGCTCTGATGTGGCAGAACACTACTCCTATTTAAATCTGCTGACATGAGAAAAAGCAACATTAGCTAATGCACTACTTAAAGACCATAATCGCTCTTTCCCCTACTGTTAATGAATGCTAATTAGAAGTCTGGAGCAGTTTTCTGGCGTGTGCTGGCTGTTCCTCTAATGTGCCGTATTGTTCCTCTCCTCGCTCCAGCTCAGCACTAATGCTGCTGTGCCAGCTATTAAAGTCAGATAAGCTATCCATCTTTAGCATTGCCAGCCAAAAAGCCACTAATAGCTTAGCCACAAAATTGCTAATTTCCATGGTTTTCTTTCCCAGTTTGAGTATTCAAACGCTCTCGGTGTATAACAGATGCACTGAGGCAGATATTCCTCTTTGGCTCCACGGTGTCACTCTGTCAGCCTGCTGTGTTGCACTAAATCCATTTTTTTTTAACCCACCACAAAACACTCTATCAGGGAAACAGGCCACTATATTTGTGGGTGCCTCTTCACAAAGCCCATTTCTACATGACACTCCATCATGTATGCTGTCATGAAAGCCTACAAGCAGCGTAAAATTCCCCCTCCATGATAAATGCATCTGTGACTCTTAAAACCAGAGTGCATTTTAGGAACCCATCTTGTGGAATGTGGGTTGTAATAATATGATTTAATCCATGAAATAACTTGGCTGTAATACCGTTAATCACAACCACACTTTTAACGAGGATTAGGAGACATATTAGCTGCCATATTATCCTCAGTCCAGATTGCTGTTAATTTTACAACAGACTTTAAGATCTGGCAGTTATCCATTAGCCAATTCAGGCTCCATAGGCCACTGAATATCTGAGGGGGAATATACACATCAACACTGGGAATATGGCAAGAGTAATACACCGGTTACAAAGTGCACATTTTTAGTGTTTGTAAATTAGTAATTGAAAATAACTTTAGTGTTTGCCAGCCGAGGTCAAAAGGCAAAGACTGAACTGAAAAAAATGCTTGGCAGGTGATTGGATGAAACAACTACCTATTAGACATGTATCAGGGGCGCTACTTCAACTAATCAGATCAGCAAACACCAGCAGAAATCAAGCTCTTCTTTCATAGAGAAAATCTCTCCAAGTCTGATATAATTGATCTTAAAGCAGCCGGTATCTTTGAGTATAGGACACGGATCGGTCTAACAAACTTGAGTTCATAAACAAGCCTGGCAAGATATTTTTAGATGTGATTGCAATCTTGTGAATCACACAAGGATCAAACAGATGAACATATCTTCCACATCTGTAAAGTAAAACCAATGTGGAAAGGCCTTAAACCGGCAAAGGGCCAGCAGGGGCTGCAAAAATAAGTCAAATTGTATAAAGGTCTATGGGAAAACAACACTTTGAATGATTTGCTCCATAAGTAAACATTTTCCTAATGAGCTCATGGTCTCAGTCACTAGGTTTACTTCTTAAATACAACACGATGTTCATTTGATTAGTAATGGTCCTGTTTGGAGTCAAAATGGACACAAAATTATTGTGCACTTTAGGGAGAGCCTACTTTGTGATTGACAAGTTGCTCCCTCTTGGTTTCTCAGTCAGGTCAGCCCCCTGGTTGCTCAGCTCGAGGCTGAGTGGCAATCAGTCTATGGCAGGGATCCAGCTACCACTTTGCCATCATATTGTAGCTGCACTTGTACATATTTTCATTTTTTCTTCTCATACATGATGACTCAGAAGTTCAGCTTGAAATGTTCCAGTCTTCATTACGATGTCAGAATATGATGAAAAGCTCCAGAAGGGACTAAATGGAACATGAATAGTGCACCAGCATGACAAACTGAATCCTGTGATGCCAAACTTTCCACATTCATGTAATGTGGAGACCGTGAACAATCCAATGTCTGACTGAATAAATCAATAACCTCCATTTTGTGCTTGTGAATGAACAGCCAGTGAGTCTGCCCATGTTACACTTTTCAAAATCACTGTGATGTTTATCCTAATGTAACACACTGCAGTATTTTCTAGGAAATGGTCGAATTCATCCACTTAAAGATATAATGTCAGTGGAAATTACCTCATGAGCCTATAAGTTTCATTTTGTGACGTTCTCATCCAGAGTGATCCAAACAAAGAATTTAAATGTGAGTGAATGGAAGTGTGAAATCCACTCAGGATTGAAGTAGCTGTTATTCAGACCAGTCTTTTTTTTTTTTTTTTTTTAGAAAGGACACTTAAACTGATGCGTTTCCTCTAGAGACCAAAGCTAAAACAACTTCCCACTCAGATGTTCAATTCTGACACCCACTGGTACCAACGTCTAGGTCTTACCGACACAGAGGGATCTTATTTCATGGGTGTGAAACTGGATTCATAAAACTGCACAGAGTACAGAGACTCTGTGAATGTAATGGCACTTTATGAAACAGTTTTTGTGTTTCTCTGCCCACTGAGTATTTTGGAATAAGCTGATACATCAGTGAGTGTAAATTTGACAACCTCAGGTTTTGTCATTGCCACACAGATGAAACAGTCTTGCCTGAGGATCAGGAAACCCTGGAAGTGATTAGTTTATAGAGCGTGTAAGAGTTATAGTCTTGTGGTTCTGCAGACATGCTGTGCTCTGTGGTAGTGCATCATGGGAAAAGTGAAGTTTTAATGTTGCGCGGTTTTATGGCTGTTCATCATGCTTTGTGACATGTACAAAAGTGAGGTTTACCATTTCCCCCGACAGTCTGGTGTTACACTAACAAAGGCTGATGGATTTAGCAGATCCTAGCGTCACTTGGACTAGAGAGGTGTCTGTGAATCAGGCCATATCTCCTTACTTACACATGTGAGATAATTTTCCATAGAACAATGCAATACAGTTATATTATAAACATTTAATAGTTTTTACCCAATCTTGATAATAAATTGCATGAAAAAATAATTTGATTCTTCATTTCATTATGTTTCTTTCTTCTGTTCTATAAAAATGTAAAAAAAAAAAAGAAAAAAGAAAAAGAAAAACGTAGAAAACGTCTATGTTTTCTGAAGCCTAGCATGATTGCGAGATAAGCGCAGGTGATAGTCCAGCAAATTTAGAGTGAGCGAGTACTCATTCTATACCTGGGCTTCCTGCAGGCTCTTTCCAAACAGCACTCTCACCTAAAACAGAGAATTTCCAGTGTGAATATGTAATAAACAAGCCATTTTCTGTTTTGAGAAACTGAAACTACGGACATTTTCCCAACCTGATGCTTTCAGCATTGGCTGAATTTTATTTGTGAAAATATCTTCATTTAAATGTTGGGTCTTTTTAGCTGACTTGCTAACATCGTCAATCATGAGAAGTTAAGTTGTTAAGTTGGCCATTAAGTTTTCATCTACTATCATTTATTGGCTAATTATCAAATACCTAAAAGACAGCCTGCCAACATGCGGAAATAAAGTATTAATAATGATATTAGGCTATATCCAGTGCTACAGCCTCAAAGAGACAGTGTGGTCATAGTTTGATTCTTTTCAGTATGTTTACATTGATTCAACCACAAATGAGTTGAATTGATATATTATTGTAAGAAAGCTATCCTTAGTCTATTTTGAACATGCGCAACAGAAATTTTCAATTCAGCTTGTGCAGACAAGAACACAAGCAAAGGAAAAAGTTCACCAAGTCCATTGCTGTGTTGTCGCCGCAGCCTCTTTGACCTTCTGTCACTTCTTCTTCTCTCTTTCATCTTTTCATATGTGTCATCACATTACAGGTCTGACTGTGATTACAAATAAACAAAAAGGAAGAGGCAAACGTGGAACTTTACATGTATTTGTTTGATGCCTAATGACTGAAGCAGCGTTTGGTGATGTTGATGGGTTCTAGACTTCCTACAGTCACTGACCACAAAAAATGTTCATCCAATCATTAAAAACAGTTTTTGTATTTAGAAGCAGTTACTTTTAAGACTGGGGGCTATGCATAAAAATGGCTAAACAGTTAATGTAATACTTTTGTTAAACTACTTGAATTAAAGCTGAAAGTCTGCAAATCTTGATCGTTTGATTTAAATTCCACTGTGGTGGTGCAGAGAGACAAAACCACAGAAAATTGTGTTATTGTCCAAAAACTTATGGACCTAACTTTATGCAGTAGTTGAACTGATGCTGTATTTGAAACTGGATGCAAGACTTTGTGGGTAACTATGCCTTTAGGCATGTTAGGGTTGCTAAAACCACAAAGCTTCTGCAATAGTTTCTACAGGAAATTATTTCAAATCAAGATCTGCTAGTTATGTCGCTAGCCACTTCTTGTCTTGTTACTTTTCAGCCAAATGAAGATGACTCCACAGAGAAGCATCAGCCAATGCAAAAGCACTTAAATTGTAAACCTGACACTGATACCACAGAAAACTTTTCTAGAGAAACTGTATGTACAGCATCCTGTTTTGTCAGTAGTTTCCCTGTGATGTGCTTATAGGGTGGGGTGATAATAGTGTGTGGATAGACAGATGGTGGAGTGGTTAGCTACATGTCATACAACCTCAATCCGAGATCACTGGAGCTGTTGACTGACACACTTCTCCACCCTCCACTGCACAACACAGCCACTAACAAACAACTTAACACGCTGTGGAATGTGGCTGAACACTGAAGTGGAGGGAAAACAGGTCTTAATGAACCACAAACAGCCACAAGACTGCAGGGCGCCAGCACCTCGCATAACAGTGACTATTATTCTTATTATCATTCCTCCTTTTGCTCTATCATTTCTCAGATGTCTGGCTGTTGCCAAAACAACAGCTTGTTATCAGAGGACTGATCAGCATGTACTCACAAAAGGTTTGCCCCATTGAATTCCCATAACAGGCTTCACATTTGGGTGAAGAGCTACAGGTGTGAGCATTCCTGTGCAGACCGAGGAGGGATGGAAAGATAGCCCTGTGAATGAGGGTAGGAAACGGGCTCAAGATTTCTGAGATAAGGATTACCTGTGAACCTGTGAAGGTCATGCACACAAAAAACAGAAATCCCCAACAATCTCTACTCCATCTTCTTAAACCTTCTGTAGCAACTCACAAATAGCAGGCATGCTGTTCTTTGATATGACCTCTGACAAGGATAATCCAGAACCTTGTTACACCTTTTTAAGACTTAATTGCTACCTGTCACAGAGCAGGAATCTTCTCTCTTTTACAAGGCCTTTAATAGCCAAGTGCACTAGTCTTCTTTGTGGTGTAACTCATCACCCTAAAAGGGTGGATAAGTAATCAGGCAGATGAAAGATAGGGAAACTGTGTGAGTCAGTGCAACCACATAGCTTGTGGTAAAATTCTTTATGTTTCTCTGGGCGGTGCTGCAATGCACTGTTTTGCCTTGAGCGAACAGGAAGCAAGGGTGCAGCAATCTTAAGCAACAGGAAACTTGATGAACAGTAACCAGTAGCGTTCTCTACTCCATTCCTGCAAGACTAACTGTGTTTCCTAGAAAATATCTTTATATCTACTGTATTGTTTTTTCAAATATGTTGTGGTGATGAAACCTAATCGCTGACCAGATTATGTTCAGAAGCAAAACCAATGATGTAGACACTACAAGCTGATATTGTATTGCAAGGCCAGAGAGTCGTGCAGAAAGTTATAGTATTTTTTTTTTAAGTTTTCCATTAGTTTTAATTTTAGTTTTAGTGAACTATAATAATGCTGTTTGTGTAAAAAACAAATAAGCCGTCAGCAACAATTTAACGAATACACTCTGTATCAACATTTTGGCAACTTGCCAAATTGGTTCATTAAAAACATTCCTCCAAAACATGTTTACTGTTGCAAATTAGCTGCATATAAACATAATTTCTAGGCGATATGGTTGGCCAGGCAGATTAGAGGTGATGTCATGTCCCGGGTGTCAGTTGCTCCCTGTTGAATAGCTTCTGTGTTCAGCCGTGGACTGACGGTGAGGGTGGAAAGCTCACTGCAGCATTTCAAAGGTGAGTGATTTATATGGCAGCTGTTCCCCAGTGTGGCATTCTGAATGCCCGTGCCCCATGTTTAACAGCTGACAAACACATGCTTTTTCTGTCACGCCACATTTATGGCGTCACACACAATTCTATTAGTGCAACCTCAACCATACAAGGGTATAAAGAAGTTTTTATGATGCACTTATCTAAGTCAATCAAACAGGGTGACTACTTGAGCAATTCCCACACTGACATGACGAGGCAGGCGTTGGAGTGCTGACAGCTAAACCATTCTCAAGGACAAAACTTTAATTTGTTGTTTTCTCATTGCTCGCATTCAAAAACCACAAACTTGCTTTTCATATGATGCATGTGGTCCTTAAAATAAAAGAGAAGGGCTTAGAAGTAGTTTGTTTGATATTTGAGATCTCTCCATTAACCCACAGCAGCGCACTGGGAGAGTGTAACCTTATTTCACGCTGGCTCTCAAATAGTGCCGAGAATTTGTGAGGCAGTTAGTGGCCGTCATTAATAACAGCCTCGGCTGGTCTGACAGCTGCTGATTGGAATGAAGAGCTGCGCTACGGCAGACAGCTACAAATTTCCCTGACAGCCAGGTCTCCATTACTGGGTGTCAGCTGCCAAAACAGCAGTAATCAGAGAAGGGGAGAGGAGAAAAAAAGCCACTCTCTCACCACCAGTGGCTTCCTTTTCCCCTACTGTTACAAAACATAAACACACAAACATGTACATACACATCTAACTCACATTTTTCATCCACCAGATATACTCCTCAAACACCTGCTGGATTCCTCTGTTTATGTCAAACTGGTGTCATTTTTATCCATTACTTTTATTAAAGATTGTTTCTGTCAAGTAAACTTCAGCCTAAATAAATCCCATTCAAAAGTTTATATTTGTATCCTACTAATCTACAGTCATGTGAAAAAGAAATTACAAGTACACCCTTACTGCTTCCATAGGAATTAAGAGTGTAAGTAGCAGCCAGGTGCTGCTAATTAAATGCACTTGACTAACTGATCATTACCAGGTGTGAACACCTCTATAAAAGGTAGTTTGCTGATCTGGAACATTCAGGTGTGTTAGCATAATTCCACAATTTTCACAGGCGTGGTCGTCCCACAAGGTCAGACTGTGCAATGCTCAGAGAAACTGTAAAAAACTCAAGATCTACATCTCAGAGTCTACAGGCTTCAGTTAGCATGTTAAAGTTTATGGAAGTACAATACACAAACACCTCATACCAACTGATAAACATGGTGATGAAG
>VUQS01006605.1:16928-28743 GCA_015108495.1 Heterochromis multidens
ACAAATCCCAAAGTAAAAAAAAAAAAGGCAAGCAACACTGGGAAGGAACCTATGCATGCAAACAGGTAAAGGAAACAGTGAAGAGAAGTGAAGTAACCAGCTTATAAAGGTAACTTTGAGTCATGTGGTGTGTCTTCCTGATTAACCTGTACCACGAAAGGTGAATAAGTTTTACCCAAGCTAAGCTGTCATGTCTTTCATGTACACACATCTATGAGAGATATGGATTCGTAGCAGAGGGAACTTCATTCCTTGATTCATTTTTTTTCCTTCTGGCAGGAAACTTTCAAAGTCAGTTCAATGTACTGTAGACATTTGTACAGGGACCTTACCTAAGACAGAGCCTTGTAGGGAAGGTTTGAATTATTTTTATTTGTTATTTACTTTCTCCTGAAACTGTTATACAAACTGGCAGGGTTGCAGCTGAGAGAAAATGCCTGAAATTGTCTCAACTGCCATAAGAATACATCTAAGCAACCCACTAATTTAATTATAGTAAGATCTACCCATGCCTTAATGATGGGGCGGTGATTGGTAACCCTATTAATTTACACACTCACAGTTTGCAGTCAGCCAGCTTTTCCTCCAGATTTTTGCTGCCGCATTTGTGTTCCTCTTAGCCTGTATTATAGTTCCTTATTCTTCATACCTTTTTTATGGTGGTTACAATAGCTTTTCTTGTGAACTCTAGACTTGTCTGTGTTTGCAGTTGTTCATCTGGGGCAGGTCAGTGTGTGCATAGTGTATGACAGATGCAATTTTTTATTTTTTTGGCAAAATATGAGCTCTTTGACAAAAAGCAATAATATCTTTGACAATGCTTACTTAGCAGGATACATTAATTGTTTTTTTTGTTTTTTTTATCTTTGGTGAAACCTTTTTTTTAAATTATAAACAACAACCAAAAATCTGGAATTTTGCCAGCTCTAGCCTTTAAATGTGCCCATGCCCACGGTGTCCACAGATCAAAAAGACTGAGTTTCATAATGTAGGAACCACATCCTCAGAGCTGCAGTATCTTTTTTAGTTTACGCCAGGAGAAAGATTCGACCAACATACACTGATCAGAAGACCACAGAGACCTCAGAGACCTTTACTAATGAATGTGGGTGCCTGACAATGCTGAGGAATCTTTACTTGGCTTCTTAATTTGATCGCAAGTTAACATAAAAAAAAGTCAAGACTGGTCAGAGGACCTGTACAGAAGCTTTGCACCAGTACTCTGGATCACTTCTAAGGGACTCAGCCATGTCTTCCTGGTGAAGATAAGATTAAAATAGTTTAGACAGAATGAAATAACTAAATTGATGCACATCCTAAGTTATTTTTATGCATTTCTTACATTTTTAATACCTAATAAAGCTATGTCGTTGAGGCTTTTTTTTTTTGTTGTTAGATCCGCTATCATTTCGTACCTTATCTTATTTGCAACACTACAATTCTGCTATAGGGAAAGGTGAAGGGTTGCACAAAAATAAATAAAAACATACACTGAATTCCCATTACTACAGATAGCAAATCTGTGACCTTGACATACACCTACGCCTGTTAACCATGTTTGTCAGCCACCAGCATATACATATCTCTTTACAAGAAAGTGTCTCTCACACAACACTTTACAGCTGTTGCCCAAAGAAGCGCAACAAACAACTCTCCCACAGAAAATTTAGTGAACTCCAAGCATGTAGCTGACATCAGTAGCGATCAATAGACCATTCTGTCCCTTTCTACTTGGAGGAGAAAGCTGCATTTGAAGCCATGTTTGAGCTGTGCAGTTTTGATGAACGTGAATCGGTTGTTTGATATGCACCCATCAGCCGCGATGATATGCAGGGCACCTCTGATGGTGAGTTTGAAGAGACAGGGGAGAGGAAGATGAAATACCACACTAATGACATGTTTTTTCTTGGATTGTGGTAGAATAAAAGAAAACCAAAACCTCAGTTTACTCTTTGCTTTACTGTCAAAAAGAGTTAACCTCCAATATGAAGGTGACATGCATATATGTACGTGATAGTTCCACTCTGCAGTGGGTGGCAATTAAATTATGCATGTTAGGTTCTGGAAATATGCTAGAAACTACTTTTGACAGATAATTTCATGGACTTAATTGGGCAATAATGTGTAAAGAATGTGCTTAACATGCAGTGTGAGTATTGTGCCATTGACGCACAGGTGGTGACTAATGCTATATTGTGACTAATTGTAATAATGGAAAAAACACAGAGGCTGATAAATACCACAGTTTCCCCTTTTAAAATGCGTTTAAACTGATTAACTGATACAGTTGAAGGAATGGATGCAGCAGATGATGATGACGTTAATGACATTTAACAAGCCAGCTGACTGAAGTCTTTGTATTTCAGGCATGTCTGGGAAAAAGAGGGCTCAGTGATAAATGTCCAATCCATCCCCCGCATGCGACTAGATGCTGATGGTACGCTTCATATCTCCCAAACTTGGTCAGGTGACATAGGCACCTACACATGTAGAGTGACCTCTGTTGGAGGCAATGACTCCCGCAGCGCACACCTCCGTGTCAGGTAAACCCCCCACCACCATCATCTGACTTTCTATTTACTGGGCTTCCTTTTTCTGTCACCCTTTTGTTTGTATTCTCAGGTGTAAAAACACAGGAAGTAACATGTTCGTTGTAGAAAGACAATGCACACACAGGCGCACACAGACATTAACAATATACACACGTGCAAGCGCCAGACGCAGGAGTGCTTGCCACCATCAGCTTTTCACTGCTATTCTGTATGTTCCTATTGACACCGCTGACTCATTTTCACTTAAGTGACGCCTGTTCTTCCTCACCTCCCCTGTCCTCATTCTCACCTGACACACTTCCAGCCCCAGGGGACCTCCGCGTCCATTCCCTGTCTCCGATACTACACATACATACACAAACCCTTCTGTTTTTATTCTCAAATACCTTGTTTCCACATAACTTTGCCTATTATACTTTGGCACACAGAGAGCCACTGCAGCAAGAGTGAATCGAATATGAATGTGACATCTAACTTTCTGTTTGCCAAACTGACTGACTGATTGTTTCTGTCTTTGTTTATCCTGCTATCGGCCGTCTCGTTGGCTGGCTGCCTTTTGACTGAGTTACTGTCTATATCAATTCATTGCTATAAGGTTTATCTATCAATCTGTCTGTGCTTATCTGAATTTATGGCTGAATGAATTAATGATCCACTGCTTTGGCCTCATTTATTCATGTCTCTCTGTGCATTTTCTTTCTATCTGTCTCCTTATGCCTTTCAATCCCTTTCCTCCCTCTGGTGATATCCATCTCGTTTTGTTTGCCTGTGTGTCCATCTTGACAAGGAACCATCTTTGCTGTCTCGTCTCGCCACATTTCATCACCTGTCTAACTGATCTCTCTCTTACAAAAGATTCTGCTTCACTTTAGATCTGTACAAGCGATCTTCAGAGAAAAACGAAATGTTCAGTAACTCCCTTGGCCCCACAGCTTGTTTGGTGTAATAGAGAGATTCTTTTATTTATCGCTGTTGTCCTGCTGTTCCCTGCAGACAGCTGCCCCATGCCCCAGAGAACCCTACAGCCGTGCTGAGCAAATCTGAAAAAAGAGCCATCGACCTGGCTTGGGCCAAGCCTTTTGATGGCAACAGTCCCCTCATACGCTATATCCTGGAGGTTTCTGAGAACAGTAAGTCATGGAATATCCTGTCTGTTCCAGTCATGCATCCTTCTCCTGCATCCTTCTCTACCTTATTTTTGATGAGTTAGGTGTAGGGAACTCAACTCGTGGGATTAACAGTGCAGCAGTGAGTTAAAAAGAGGTTAAATGTGGCTTGTTTAGGTTTCTGTTCATGCTGACAGACTCTTTTGATGACAGTGTTTTTTCCCAGGGAGCTTAAATGCAAAAAATCCAGCAAAAAATTACGAGAGGATCAAATAGAATTTAAGAACATGATCAATATTACTAATTAGCAATGTCCATCATTGCCTTTAGGCTCAAGATGGATTTGTAAGCTATAGCACAGTCATTCTCTATCCAATTTGCATCCCCAAGTTAAATACACTGAAAGATGGGTTGCTTGTCACTGTTGGGTTATAACACTCATAAAAGTTTCATTACAAGATGATTGCAATTGAAAAGTAACCTGATGCATCACAAGGAGAACAAATGTGGGTAAAAGTAATTTTTTCGACTACATCAGCCTAACAGAAAGGTAACACCTTTTTGGAATACTGTCATGTAGCTCATGTAGCCTACTGGATATCTACCTTTGAATGTAGTTACCTTTTTTGCATATAGCTAATAGATATTGGTAGCATCTCCTCTGCCATGTAACTAGCAACAAGCTCCTTAATTTCCCTCTAAGTTACAGCTTTAACTGAACTAAAAGCTACCCAGTGCTGTTTCAGAGCTGTTGCACCAGCATCATTTTCCTCCCCAATGGGCCACCAGTGTTGTGGCGCTAATCTTGCAGGTGTCCGTTATTAAATTTGAAGTAGAACTCTGTGCAGCTGACACTTATTATCACCCAGCTACACAATTAGCATTTCCATGGTTTTTTTGTCTTATTTTCACCCATAACTTGAAAATAAGGTAAATACTTCCACAGCTTAAATGCTGTGTTCTCTGCCATCTTGCAAGCTGAGATACACGAGCATACTGACATCTGTCAGCGTCAGAGAGTGAGAGGGAAACAGAAACAATGCTTTTGGGATTTTTGCTTTGTATTGTTTTGTAGAATCAAAGAGAACAGGGACGTGAGGTAAAATATTAACAGTAACGCTTTGCCTACTTGGAAAAAGTCCCTAAAAAACTGATTACTTGAATTGCAAAAGAAATGTGTTACAGCAAAAAAGTAATATGAGAACTCTAAGGAGTTACTTTGTATTGTAATTACCAGATAGTTTAGTGGTTCAGTGTTTAGTATTGTTGCCTCACAGCAAGAGGATGCGGTTTCTCCTGACATCAAAAACATGCTAGGTTGATACTCCTGTCATTGTCCCCTTGATAAACGCACTGGCTTACATCTGGAGTTGGTCCCTGGGTGCTGCATGGCAGCTGCTCACTGTTCCTAATACTTAGGATGACTTAAATGCAGAGAATTTTTTTCCCTGTGAGTACCAATGCTGTTATTGTTCTTCTGTTTTTTAAACGTTACTTGGTTTGTTTCATTAAATTTAATTTTAAAACCTTCTAAGACAAAATGACCAGCAGGCAATTGAAAATCCCTTTGACATGTAGCACTCCTCCCTTACCATAACCATAGCAATGACCACGGTGTGTATGAGAGAAAAAGGTGTAATAGTTGATTTTCTTTCTTCTAGATGCTCCCTGGGCCATCCTGCTGGCCAATATTGAACCAGAGTCTACAGCAGTGACGGTCAACGGCTTGATCCCAGCTCGCTCTTATCAGTTCCGCCTCTGTGCTGTTAATGATGTGGGGAAGGGACAGTTTAGCAAGGAGACAGACCGGTGAGCTAAAGACATTTTTTTATATCTGATATCAACATTATAAAAGCTTTTTTGTCCCTTTCAGCACACCATTTCATTGCCAGTAGCAGTGAGAATCCTAAGCAATGTCATAAAACAAAAATCAGTGCAAAACTTTGTTGGTTGTTAGTAAACAGTACATTGTGCTCATGAAATCTGTTTCCTAGACAACCAGATTGACTGATCCCTTCAGTCAAGAGTCGAGAGAAGAGGGATATCCATGTAAGCCTCCCGAAGAGAATACACATACAAACGTGTGCAATCACATGTAAACACACATTTTCAAACACACAAACACCTACTGCCGCTGAAAACTGCAGGAGGGATTTAGGTTTGAGGCAAGACCACTATTGTCTTCTCTGTGGTCTCACACAACTTCAGGCACTGATTGCTCCCCCTACCCCTCTTTGCCTCTATTCTTTTCCTCTACCAGTCTGTCACGCTGCCTCCTGCTGGGAGCTCCCTAGCCATAGGAGAGCCATAGGGAGCTTCATCTGTGGTCACAGGGGGTGCAGCACAGAACTCTCCATGAGACCATTTGGTACTAAGTCAGTGCCAGTGATCTTGCTCCCATCTCTCATACGCATCTTCTCCCCAGGCACACAGTGTGTTTTATCGTGGTAGAAATATAGCTTTTAGGTAGCCTAGGTATCCTTTCAGTTTCTCAGAGGTGATTTCAAAGTGAGTATTGCACATATTTTGGGGAGCAAAAGCACACAAGGAATGGTTACAGTTTTGAACAAACAGAAGGATATGGAAGAAAACGGTTATGAGACAGAAGATATTGTAAGAGGAAGTGCTTCAGCTGGAATTTTCTCATTTCTTTTAAGTTCTGCGGTGAGTAGCCAGAGCACTAAAACTAAAATCACCTGCCTAATAACTCATTGGTCTCCCTTGTGCCAACAGAACAGCTCTGACCCATTGAGGCATGGACATGAAATCTCTGGGGTTGTCTTAGACCTTTACGAGTGGGACCTCTTTGGACTGAGCCTCTTCTGGTGCAACTCACCAGATCCCTATTCCCTGAGCAATTCCTGAGAGGTTTTTGTGGGGTTCTGTGGGGCATGTTATTCTGCTGAGGAAAGCCACTGCCTCCAGGACTGCCGTTGCCTGGGTGTGTGCGCTTGGTCTGTACAAATGTTTACGTGGCTGCTACTTGTCAAAGTAACATCAACATGAATGCCAGGACCTAAAGCCCCCATTACACATGTCTAGAGACCCCCTGGCAACCCAGAATCCTTGCAAACTCTAGTGGGGCTTATGGTTTCCCAGGAGAAACAGGTCATCAGTGTTACACACGTCACCTGTCGGTGGCTTCAGTATTGCAGCTTATCAGTGCAATTTGTGTGTGTGTGTGTGTGTTCTGCAGGGTTTCTCTCCCAGAGGAGCCCCCCAGTGCTCCTCCTCAAAACGTCATTGCTAGTGGTCGGACCAACCAGTCCATCATGATCCAGTGGCAGCCTCCACCAGAGAGCCACCAGAACGGCATCCTCAGGGGCTACATCATTCGGTAAAATCCCTCTCCATTCTCTACAGACACCTCCTATCTCTTACATTTATGTAAATGGTGAGAATTTAGAAATTATTTAAAGGAAGATACAGTGTAGTGTGCTCATCTATTTATCGTGTATGTCATTTGTCAGTGTTCTTGAGTGCTGGATTTCATTTCTAATTTGTGACCTTGATATTTTGCAGTTGCACTTTATATTTGAACAGACAGAAATCTAAACGCAATCGTACAGTGTTTTGTAATGTGTAAAATAATGTTCTAACTTTATTACCAGTCCATATGTTATTGATCCATTTAATTTAATTTATGTCTTTGGTATTGGAGTGGAAAGCTACTAGCAATAGCTCACATATATTTCTTGTCTGTGATAAAAAAAAATACAAAATTTAATGGCTGATTTGACTTGAAAAAACTTTAGCAAGGCTATTAGGTAAAGTCAGCAATATGCCAAACTGACTGTAAATCCTGTAGGCATGTAATTAGTTTGGTTTTCTGTCAGGCTTTTTATTCATTACATCCAAATAAAACAGCAGGTGTTTTCCAGACAACAGTCAGTGCTGTCAGTTTTTTTAATTGCTTTTTGGCTGGTGCTTTGTCTCCCCCTAGCAGGGATTCTAATGTACTGCTGGGCTCAGGTAAAATAGTAATGTCTTTGTCAGTGGAACAGCTAAACTGTCACAGATAAGGTGCAAAATCTGCAAACACGTGAACTCTCAGCTAGAAAAGTCATCCAGTCTTCTGGATAGTCCAACAAGTTTATGTATATGTGTATCTCAGGTACCGTCTCACTGGGCTGCCTGTGGACTACCAAATCAAGAACATTTCCAGCCCAGATGTAACCACACTGCTGCTGGAAGACCTCATCATCTGGACTAATTATGAGATTGAGGTGGCTGCCTACAATGGGGCGGGTTTGGGCACTTTCAGCCATAAGGTCACTGAGTGGACCCTGCAAGGAGGTAAGCACTCATATGTTATTGCTCTTCTTTTCTTATTTAATGTGCCATTTTCAATGAGTATGGATGCATATTTCTTTTTTGTTAAATTCAATCAAACTTATCTTTAAGACACGTCAAACAAGGATTCACTATCTTACAAATACAGTGTTTTTCGTGACATGAGTCTAAAATCCATAAATAGGTCACACCAATGCAAACACACCCACAAAGAGTTCTGGTGTAAGGTTTAAGTACCAGAGAAAGAGTAATGGCAGTATCTGCCCTGACCTATTCAGCGGCAATCAATACTGACATCTAAACAGATGCAGGCAGACTTCCAACAGTGAACTGAAAGGCACTGTCACACCCTTGTTTTTTGCCTTTTGCCCTTCTTTATTTTTTCTTCCGCTCCATCTCACTTTTTCTTCCTCTCCTCATCCATCCCAGTACCCACCATAGCTCCAGGCAATGTGCAGGCCGAGGCGGTCAACTCAACAACTATCCGTTTTACGTGGACAGCCCCTAACCCTCAGTTCATCAACGGCATTAACCAGGGCTACAAGGTCAGTGTCATCACCACCAGCCATCACATCCATTGGCAGACCTGTCACAGTTGAGTATGTAGTATTACATGTAGCAAAGGGAAGTGAAAAGCCAGGGGGGTTAACGATATTTGGTGCCAATGTGAACAATGGATTCTGTTCATCCATTTGTCAGTCTGAGGTCATTCTCTTTATCTTTACAACCATTTCTCATATGTAACTTTGTAAAGCTGCATGCCCATAATGATAAATGTCTTCATTATTTTGTCAGAGGCTCTCAAATGTAGGCTCTCTCTGCGTCTCTTGTGTGCACCTTGAATAAATGTAGCCCACAGGGATTCTCAAAACTGCATCCATGGTGCAGTTGTACTTTTCTGCTGACTCCACTGAGACTTAATTATGTTATTGGGTTTTTCTTCTCTCTCTTTTTGTCTGTCTGTTGAATGGCAGTCCACAAGTCTTAGTCAGCTGGGTGGAAGGGTCATACTGTAAAGACCCAATCTGAATTTTAAATACCAGGATTTTCTCCCGGGAAAGAGACTTAAGAAGCAATGAGAAAAGGGGAGGTAGATAGTGTGGATGGTGATAGAAAGTGTGGCAAAAGCAGAATGGAGAGCTGGAAAATGAAGGCGGACAATCAAGCATTTATCCCTCTGACATCCTCTAGCCAATTCTTTACTTCCCTGGAAGCTTACTCACTCTAAAAACTGGAAACAACCCAATAGACAAGCCATTGGGACTCATTACCAAGCAACTAATTGGTCAATCCAGGCCCCATTTGTAGATGCTATATGGTATGCAATGATGGGATGCTATCATGTCTCTCTTGAGCCTGCATTGGCGGAGCTATTCAGTCACTCTCCCCCAGTCAAAACCTCTTTAGGGCATTTTTCTAAATATATTTGGGAGAACTATGATGCCAAATATCTCCTCGGAGTGGCTTAGGACTACCACAGAGAGACACTACTGTTAGTTTTGTGAGAATTATTACAGAAGAAAAAGGATTAGCTGCTTTATTTTCAACTGTGTGGGTAATTTCCTTCTTTCTTTTTCTTTTGTTTTTTTCCTGTTTTAGTTGCTGGCCTGGGAACCTGGCAAAGACGATGAAGTTGCCATGGTAACAGTACGACCGAACTTCCAGGACAGTGTCCATGTGGGATATGTGACAGGTCTGAAGAAGTTCACCGAGTATCACACCTCTGTGCTGTGCTTCACAACACCCGGAGACGGCCCCCGCAGCCCGCCTAAAGCATTGAGGACACATGAGGACAGTAAGTGACTTTTCTTCCACACTTTTCTCTCTCCCATGGTGGCAAGGGGACACATGCATCTCACAGTAACACATCCTTTGGGCAAGATCTATTATTCATGTAGTAAGGAGTTGTAGAAAAGTGCTAATGAATGAGTATATTCTGCATCCAGCTACGATCATCATAATTGGGGCATAGTTCCCTTAGAGATTATTTGCTAAGCATTAAAACCTCCTAATGTACCTCAGCTTGTATTCACAGTTTTTCAGATTTTAAAATCCAAACTCTAAGATGTCAATAGTGAGTGGCTATTTCCAGATACTAGGCAATCAGCTGTACACCTGAATTCTATGCAGAGTGGCTCACTGCCTCTTGGCCGTGCTCATTATTCTTATTTGTCCCCATTCAGCCCCTGGTGCAGTGGGTCACCTGAGTTTCACCGAGATCTTGGACACCTCACTCAAAGTCAGCTGGAGTGAGCCCAGTGAGAAGAATGGAGTTCTCACAGGTACATTCACATAACTCCCAAATTATACTTGTAGCCAGAGGCAGAAAAGGTGAGAAATAGCACTTTTTTTTCCAAGGTGGTATTTGTCAGAGTTCGGTTGACAGACACCAGTCGCATGAGGGAGTGCTCAGGTTGAACTGAGACCGGAGGATTTGGTTGGATATTGCAGCTGCTTGAACTCATTTAGTGAAGCCAGCCCAGGAGAGGTTCTTTATCGTTAGTTGTTGTTTTTCTTTGCCTTTTTTTGTGGGGGTTTTTTGGGATCGTGCATATACTGCTTCCTAACCCAGAGACAGAATATACCAGCAATAAGACAACACTTGACAAAATAAAAAAATAAAGAAAAAATGGCATTTTTCAGCCAACATTGTCTCCCCTCTCAAGCTCTCTATATGAAATATCTCTCAATAAAGCTCCCTTTGTGAGACATTGCTCAAGTCTTTTTTAATCATAGAAGAAATATATAGAAATGTGACCACATTGGTATGAAACAGTATGGTAATAGAAGGGCAAAAAGTCCTTATATTATCATACATAATAACGACCAATAAAACATCACATTGACTGATGAAGTAGAACATTAAACCGATTCTTTCAGTGGTAAGTGTGCAAAAATGGTTCTTTGGCTTTTGGTTAAATTACATTCTTCTAATACTCAGTGACTGTTATATAATACTGGGCAATATACTGTTTGCAATTTTGGTTTGTATCATACTACACCATCAAGTTATCAATCAGTTAATGGACAGTAAATCTTTCATTCCATCAGTCCACATGCAGAATGTTCTTTCTTGATTATTACATTAAGCTCTTTACTAGATTTTGGTACAGAATAAAGTTAACAAAAACAGTCAAAACAGTGAAAGAATTTTTTTAATGTTTACAAAGCTTGATATTTAGCAGCATATTGTGAAAAAATTTTCCAACATTTTAATGTGTTGCACAATCCCAGAAGACAAACACTGACATGCCATGTGAAATTATTGATTTGGCAAGAAATGCTGCTTAATGCTTTGTGCAATCACATGAAAAGAGCTGCTGGCCAAGGAGCAAATTGCATTAACTTTGAGAGGGCGAGCATGTGTGTGTCTGTGTGTGTATGGGAGTGGGCGGAGGATGTGTGAGTGCAGGGAGGTATAATCACAGGCTTATTTAATTTGCTATATTCAATTTTTGATGAAGTTAATTTAATATTTCTGTTAGCTTGCCCTGTAGCACACAAGCCTAGAGTAGCTATTGTAGTAAAACTGCTGTCAAATTTTCCCTTGGAGGATTCTCTGTCCATGAATCTGTCCATGTTTACTCATCACTGCCTCTCCTTAGGTTACCGCATTTCTTGGGAGGAGTACAACCGAACAAACACCAGAGTCACCCACTACCTGCCCAATGTCACCTTAGAGTACAGGGTCACCGGGCTCACTGCTCTCACCACCTACACTATTGAAGTGGCAGGAATGACGTCCAAGGGCCAGGGCGTGCTGTCCTCCTCCACTATTTCATCTGGTGTCCCACCAGGTTAGTAACCAAGCAGTCGGTACAGATACACAAGGGCCAGTATGCCCAAAAAATTTGACTCCATATG
>VUQS01006605.1:28763-42821 GCA_015108495.1 Heterochromis multidens
GATAAAAAAGTAATTAAAAAAAAAAAAAAGAAAATCCGTTACTAAAAGCAGCTTTTAAACATGAATTGCAGAACTGAACTTTTCTAAATATCACCGGGCAGAGGTACACATGAGAACACAAATTACCACAGTATATTGAATGTTAAATGGTCTTTAACCTCCTAGCTCATAGTACAGAGTCTGTGTGGTGTCAGCTTGCACCAATTTTTGACAGTGTGAGAAAAGCACATAAAAGTTCAGTGACTTCACAGCTTGTGAGTGGTCATCTCCTCAGGCAGCACCCTTCCCTAAACCAAACAAACAACAATATCCTGACTTGATTTTCCTAACATTGTCTGGAGTTCATGTGTGAAAATGGATTAAGATCAGAGGTAATAAAACTTCGTTTGTCTTGCTCAAAAAAATATAACTTTAAATCTCAATTGGACTTTCATGGGGTTGAGAGGATTTATAAGAGTTTGACTAAGCCACATATGTCATATATATTCAGTCTTTTAGACACTGGATTCTACATTTCACACATTGCAGTGCAGCTGCATCTTTAATTGTGCCTGTCCTCTAAAGTCCATCTCCAAAATGTCAGTTTGTAATAGAAGTTATTTTTTTGTTAAATTTTATAATGTTCATTCAGTCTCATTGTAGACATCATCAGCATTCATTTTTCAATATTTTGAGAGCACCCTCAAGAACAGAAGACATTACACAATTGTGTTGAGGCTGAGTATCACTCATCCTTGGTTGAGTGCTTCTTGAAGAAATAGTCCCTGTGAAATCTGTTAACAGTTTATGTGTATTATGTGTAGAGGTGGTGGCATGTTGTGAAAGTGAATGAAAGTATGCTTTACATGACACCTGCAAAAAGCAAGTGTAGGAAAAATTGATTGACATTACAAGTGCAATAGCTTTTTTTTTTTTTTTTTTTTAAAAACATACTCAGAAAATACCTACCTTTCTCCACATTCTTCCATTCTCAGGCAGTGTGCAGTTGCAATTAACAAATCATAAAACTTTTCCAAGCTCAATTAATTCTCAAGTCAAAATTGTATCTTTAACTATTCAAATTAATGAGCAGCTGGGGACCTTTACTGAACCTTCCCTTCCTGTAGATTTACTGTTACGCATTGAACTTGGTGAACACACTCAATGTTGTCTGGCGCCAGACACAATGAAATCTGACCCCAGTCACCTCATCTAGGACAGAAGCAAAAAAAACCTGCACATGCACATATCTGTACGACATTCACAAAATAATAGCTCCCTCGATAGCATTAAGGGGGATTACAGTGTTTAATGATTTCATATTTGCAAAACTGTGCAACAGAAACACAATGCCCACGTCAATTACTGGAGCTACATTCAGAGGCTGTACATCTGTGAAACCTGTGAAATGACAGGCTGTTTTATTGAGAACAGGCCTCAGTGCAGCACTTATGTTCCCCGGAATAGCAATTACTCCCATTGTATAGGTATAAAGAAAACGCCTATGTGCCTGCAACTGTACTGTAATGACCCAGCTAAAAGCAGCCTCAATAATCAGTCATGCAAATAATTTAGAGGTGGTAATTTTACAGCGACACATAATCTGCATTTCATTATGATTGAATATATTCACATTTAAGCAATCTTGGAAAAACTGCTTAGTATCCCCATGGCACTATCTTTTTTTTAATATTGGGTCATACCGATGGGTAATGGTTTGCATTAATGGTCTTCAACTAGAATTTATGTAAACTATATTGTGCTTTGGAAAGAGGGGATTGCCTAGTAGGTTTAATATTTAACTAGAGAAAAGCATGGGGTAAAAATGAGAATTAGTTTTTGCACTACCATAAATTATCAAATCTACCTAGACAAACACAAAAGTGTTGATATTCATATACACAAAAATGCCATCCTGCTGTTCTTTGAATTCACCATTTTCAGATTTGTTTCCCCCTCCAGGATTACCAGTGAATAATCCATTCTTATTGTTTATTCAGCTCAAGTGTAAACAAGTAGGATATCAGATTGAATCGTATCTCCAGATAACTGCAGTGTAATTGACATTCACGGCATTGTCTCTATCTGTGTACTGTGTGTAAGCATCTTTTCCAAATCTAATCTTCTTTTTGGTGTCTTGGCTGAAGGTGGGAGCACTAGGGAGAGAATAGGATGAGATAGCAGACAAATTTATATGATCAGTATCTGTGCTGCCACAAGAGGGCGCTGTGGTTGATGGATTTTCCCATGTAGTCCACAGACTCAAAAACTACCTAGTGGAAAAGGCAGTAAGAGAAAAATATCCATATCTCAGTACACATTCTCCAATGGCATAGTAATATCACCCCAGTTATTTTTTATGTCTCTCTTTGTTCAACTTTGACTCTTCTAATCTTTTTTTTTTTTTCTTCCCAGAGCTTCCTGGTCCTCCTACCAACATGGCAATTTCCAACATTGGCCCACGCTCTATCACCCTGCAGTTCAAACCTGGCTATGATGGCAAAACTTCTATTTCCCGTTGGCTGGTGGAGGCCCAGGTGAGGCACATTTCAACCAAAACTGGTGTACCAATTTTCTTTTTTTTTTTGAGTCATTTGCAAAATTCAGTAAAAAAAAAAAAAATCACTGAGTTCCTCAGACAGAGCGCTGTGCTGTTGCTATTTGCAGTATTTGTCACCTCTGTTGTCTTGGTCCTAGGTGGGTGCGGTAGGAGAAAATGAGGATTGGGTGGTGGTCCACCAGGTATTCAATGAACCTGAGGCTCGCTCCTTAGAGGTGCCAGGTCTCAACCCATACACCTTTTACAGGTAATGCACTGGGAAGTCCTTTACTGTGTATCTGAGTATAAAGTTTATTTGGTTAAGACAGGCATCTAGTTTTATGGTCTTATAGGCACCTAAATACTAATTTTTGTTAAAAAATTAATACAAAGGACCACTGCACACATATTACACATTTACCTCAGTACACATTCTCCAATGGCAGAACTTATGCCAAAAAAAACAAATAAAATTGATATGCTTTTACTATACTTTTGTACACAGGGTATTTGCACACATCAAGGTGCAGTATTATTCTTATAAGTCCTATTAGGTATAAACCAGCTCATAATCCCAGTATCCTCT
Organism: Heterochromis multidens; assembly: GCA_015108495.1. Lineage (NCBI taxonomy): Eukaryota > Metazoa > Chordata > Actinopteri > Cichliformes > Cichlidae > Heterochromis > Heterochromis multidens. The sequence goes on from VUQS01006605.1 coordinate 31,868, forward strand.
TAGCAATGCCAGTTTTTTATTAAAATTAAGCATGTGCCATTTGTATATGTGCACTTTAGTATCTTAACTCATTTCAGCATATCCTAGCAGCTTATCTTATTATGTTTTCCTTTAATTTGGATTCAAGATTGTTTTAAAAGTTTTTTTAAGTGTATGCCTGATTTTTATCTTGGCTTCTTTTTCATGATCACATTCAATATAAGCAATTAGCATTTCACTGAGCCAGTCCCTAAAGGCTCACAACAGCTATAGTTCTCATCATTCCAACATCAGTGCTGCCACTTTTCATTTCAGTATAGTTAAATGCAAAATTTAGTTGTTTAGCATATTCAGGCCATAACACAAATAAGCCCCCCTCTCAGCATATTCATGCTTTATTCATATTCAGTGCTCTGATCTTGTTCAAATGCAATAAGCCTCATGTAAGAGGATGCAAGTGCAACTATAATGCTGATCATTGCAGGTTGATTTTGAGCTGCCAGATTCCCAGTTTCAGGACTTCAGTTGAAATCAAGTAAGCATTTTCCATACGCTACATTCATATAATGACGTTCAAATCCATATGCCAGGTTCCGGATGCGTCAGGTAAACATAGTGGGTACCAGTCCTCCCAGCCAGCCCTCCAGAAAAATTCAGACCCTACCAGCTCCTCCCGATATGGCCCCTGCCAACGTCACCCTGCGCACCGCTAGCGAAACAAGTCTCTGGTTACGATGGATGGTAAGGAAAAATCTTATTCTAATGTGCTAATTTCTATTAATCATGTCACACTGTAAGAAAAACTTCCTGAGCTAATGCACTTTTTCTTTCCATTCTCTCTCATTGCGAACCCCCAGCCTTTGCCTGAATGGGAATATAATGGGAATGCAGAGCAGGTGGGCTACAGGGTTCAGTACTCCCGTGCAGGCTCACAGGGCCATCCACTCACCCATGTTATTACTGACCGTCTGGAGAGAGAGTTTACTATTGAGGACCTTGAGGAGTGGACAGAATATGAGGTCAGGGTCCAGGCTGTCAACGGCATTGGAGTGGGACCCTGGAGCCAACCGGTCAGAGGCAGGACACGGGAGTCTGGTGAGTTCCACACTCTGAAACAAACTCTGTTTGGAAAAGTAATGCACAAACTGCATTACGTTAGTCAAATCTTTTTTTTTCTTTTTTTTTTTTTTTTTACTGTTAAAGGTCAAATTCCTAAAATGCCTCACATGTTTCTGTGTGAACACCAAACACATTTTCACAAACGAAAAATAAAAAGAGCCTGATTACTTCTGTGATACTGTATTTGCAGCATCTGTGCTGAATATCTTTATTATTAGTCATATTAGAGGTGTCAAACAAACACTTAACACTTTGCCATATGGTAAATCCGCGAGCAGATTGTTTCCTGCTCATATGCCCTGCTAGAGTCTTTTTAATAGCCCTCTTTAATATAGGCAAAGACACTGCTTTTCCATCCTTACTTCTGCATTCATGTCTCTCACTAGGCATTGGGCAGAAAGGAATGGAAGGAGCTGAGAATGGAGTCTGAGGAAATTGAGAACACATGGACTTAAATGTGGAATTCCTGTGCTCTTTTTTCCACACACTCCAGCAAATTCTTAGGAATCAGGCATATTGTCCAAGGATGAGTGCCAAGGAAGAGAAGAACCCTATTCTTGAGGGGGTTTTTTTCAGCAGGCCAAAAGAATAAGCTTCTGTGTGCATCACAAACACAAATAATAAATCCACTTCTCTATTTAGATCCATATGTACACAATAATTATCCACATACATAGGATATGTGACAGATTTTTCAGAATATATGGCAAACAATAGACTATCCAGGCATGATGTTTTTACCCCTATGATCTCTTTTTGTTTCCAGTTCCCTCCAGTGGTCCCACCAACGTCTCTGCCTTTGCCACTACTTCTAGCAGTATCTTGGTGCGCTGGTTTGAAGTCGCAGAGCCAGACAGGAATGGGCTCATTCTGGGCTACAAGGTCTATTTGTGCTTTTTATGTTTGGCAGCTATACACCGTTTATTTACTGAGCTTTCGGAGGCATCTAATTAGTTTGGAAAAACGTCAGCTATTTTAAGTAGTAAAATACACAGCGTGGTTGCGGTTTGTGAGGCTATTTGTCCTACTTAATTTCCATATTCACTTTTCTCAACCTCTTTCTCCTGTCTCCTCACCGAGTCAGGTGGTATATAAAGAAAAAGACTCGGATAGTCCAGTCCACTTCTGGACAGTAGAGGGGAATGCCACTCACAGTGTCCAGCTGACTGGTCTGGGGAAATATGTGCTCTATGAGATCCAAGTTCTGGCTTTCACACGGATTGGGGATGGACGGCCGAGCTCTCCACCCATTCTTGAAAGGACTTTGGATGATGGTAGGAGCATAGAATAGAGCCCCAGAAAGTTGATTCTGTTCATCTGGATGTAGTGTGTCAGTGGGAGAAACGTTTCGTCACTTATCCAAGTGACTTCTTCAGTCTGCACAGTGAAGAAGTCATTTGATCTGTTCATCAGGACGTAGTCTTCAGTCTGGAGACTGAAAAAATCACCTGGATAAGTGACAAAATGTTTCTCCCACTGAAAACACTACATCCAGATGAACAGAATCAACTTTCTGTGATTTCCTTACCTGGATTATTGAGCACACATCAAGACATAGAATAGAGCAAGATTAAGCCTTGCAGTTATGTAAAAAATAAATAGCAGTTGATATTATGGTAGAAATAATTGTTTTATAGTGGAGATTATTCTGTTTGGGGGTGTTTCTTTTTTTAACCTTAAATGATGAAAAGGCAGGGGGTACGTCTATGTTATGTCTGAAAAAACTTAAAATCTTTGTCTGCTGCTCACAGTCCCAGGACCTCCAGTGGGTATCCTGTTCCCTGAAGTCCGAACCACCTCAGTCCGCCTTATTTGGCAGTCCCCTGCCCAGCCGAATGGCATTATACTTGGTTAGTAACATATGAAATGTTTTTATTATTAAATTTTGCCTCTTAATTCTAGTCTAGAAATCCAGTATTATTAGCATCCCGTACATCAGTATTGGCTTCAAGTGGCAACAGTTTTTGCTCTTGATGATTGTAAACATACTTTTGCAAGTTTTTTTGTTTTTTTTTTCCCCAACTAAGTGGATTAGACGGTATTCGTTGGGGGAAATCAAGTCTTATTATTTTCCGGTTTGTAATAAAGGGACTGGGATTCCCTTGTTGGCTTACTGGGGATTTCCTTGTGAGTATTTATTCCATTAAACATCTGTTGGATAATTTAGTTTAAACTGTCCAGTGTGACAGACCTACACAGTAGCATGCAGGAGCAGATGCTAATGGAATCCTGTCAGAAGGAACACAGCTGTCTGTAGCACAGCTTGATTTCCCTTTTATTAACAATATAAACAACAGCTACTTTAAATACTACTGAAATACATGTTTCAGTCTAACCCAGAGCTCCTTTGACACCTTTATTAAGACCATTTGTCTCCTCTCCAGCCTACCAGATCACGTACCACCTCAACTCCACCAACAGCAACACAGCCACAGTGGATGTGCTGAACCCCAGCGCTCGCCAGTACACGGTGACTAACCTCAAGCCAGAAACTGTCTATGTGTTTCGGATCACAGCACAGACAAGGAAAGGCTGGGGTGAGGCAGCTGAGGCACTCGTGGTTACCACAGAGAAAAGAGGTAACTCGATGTGGATTTTAATACTGACATATTAGAGTGCTGGAAATGTGGAGGGTGATAAAAACAACAATTTGACTGAGAATATGAAAACAAAATGTTTCATCTAATGCTGATGAAGTGGTATTTTGAAGCATAGTAGTAATATAATTTGTATTTCACTAACAAAGCAGGAAATATAGTAACAGTTGTATAAATGGTGCTGAGACCTGAGACCAGACACAGGTGTGTGATCTCAGTAATGGCATAACATGCAGAGAGCTGCACTTAGTTCATTTCCAGTCAACAGTTCAGCGAGCAGATGTGTTTTCTAGAGGAGTGTCTGTGCCCTGTGGGTATTTATTGGAAGCACTCTGATGTCGTTGTGAGAATGCATCAGTCCATCTGCTTCCCTCAAGGCATGTTGTGGATTGTGTACTATGTACCTTTAGTTTCTCAGCTACTTTTCATCCCAGCATCAGAATCATACTTTTTTTTTCTTGTCAGCTCAACATAGCTCATGTAAATGTGGGTAAATGGAAAACAAGAGTGTGTATTTTTTTATACCGTTTCTAATAGCTCCAAATTTTTTTCCACACATCTCCAACTTCCAACACTCAATTTGCCCCAATTCATGTATCACATACATACAGCTTCTGTCGTTCTTGTATCCTGTTTCGCATTTCTCTTTCCCTTACTTGCCCCTGTTTTTGTTCCAGCTCGTCCTCAGCCTACCAGCCGCCCCCTGGTTCCTCAAAAAAATGTTCAGGCTCGCCAGGTGTTACTTTCATGGGAGCCAGGTAGTGATGGCCTGTCCCCTGTGCGTTACTACACTGTCCAGCTGAGAGAGCTTCCTGACAGCAACTGGACAGTCCACTCAGCCTCTGTCAACCATGAGGCCACATCCTACATAGCATCCAGGTAGAGTGTACTCATCAGGTAACAACTTCTGGTTACATTAAGTGGTGAATTTTCAGATTTTCATTCCCTTTATTAGAACAAATGTTGTCATCTCACACTCCTCGCTGATGCATTCTCCTAAATATTCCTCTAGCTTGGCATAAGAACTGTGTTCTTTTAAAGAATAATGTTTCCGGGGGATTGCAGTTTGGAATGTAAACAAGGGAAATACATTTAACAAATACAAATGTGAAATTGCATTTGCCATTAAGGTTCCAGTCTGGTTTAAAGTATGCCTAATAGTTTGCTTGTAAACCTTGCAGCTCACGCAGTGAGACTCTCTTTTTGATGTTTGGGGTTTAAAAAGTTTCAAGTTTCAGCGCTGTAGTTTGTGATAAAATTGATGTGCTTTTCTGTGCTTTCATCCCTAAGGCTGAAGCCCTTTACATCTTACCAGTTCAGAATAAAAGCCACCAATGACATAGGGGACAGCGAGTACAGTCAGGAAAGTGAAGCAATCACAACTCTACAGGATGGTAAGAGTAACATTATGAGCAAAAACCTTTATCATCATTATCCATAGCATAAACATTTGATGACATGATGAGTAAATTATCTTGATGAGAAAGAACTGGGGCTATTTTTGATTGTTGTTAACTAAAGTTATATTTGTTATTATTACACCAAAATGTCTGTAAGTCAGCCAGCTTAGCTTATGCTGCAGACACACTAGGGAAAACAATGGTTGGAGACCGCAGCACAACCAAAATTATTGCGACTGTGTGCAATGAACTTGTGATCTTATTGCCTTTGAAATGGTTGCTTTAAAGACAGGGACCAGGTCTGCAACCCCTTGTAGTAGCCGTTTTCAAAACAACTCCGGTGCATCAAGATAACAATAAAACACCAATAAGACAGAGTCAGTCTGCTATACGTTTGTGAGTGAATGGGGTCAAGTTGGTAATTACATGCAATCTGTTTGTGATAATATGACAATTATCTGTGATCAAAAATTGCAAATCTGTTGCCCTCTACATACATAGAAGTTCACATTTAACAGAGATTTACATTAACTACTTATATTCAGACTCCGGCCAGAACCTAATGACATACTTACTTCAGGGCAGTAGTTTAACTGCAAAATGACATAGGTGCTCAGCAACCTTGCTTTTATATAATAAAACCGGAATACAACCAATTGGCAACCAGTTAAATCTCCTATCACAAACAGACATTGCAGACAAGTTGCACTCATCGGCGCAGAGTGACTCAGATTGATTGCACTGTGCTAGCACTATGATAACCTTTGCCACTCTGTTTGAGAGTGATTGCAGTCAGTCCGAGTCAAAACATGATTGTTTGGAGACAGGTTGCTTCCAGCCAGGCGACCTGTGCAATCACCTTGCAATCGAAAGTGGTCGCCAAGAGGTTGAGTGTGTTGCACACACTCAACACAGATTTTTCCTAGTCACAATCAGGTTGCCACCCTATTTTTGCTCTAGTGTGACTGAGCTTTTAGCACAAACCTGGTATGAAGGTGGAAATATCTGGTCTGGCTCTGTAGGTACAACATCTGCAAAGAAATGCCTCTAAAGCTTACTCATATGTAATTTGTTGAATGTATACATGTGTCATATTGCCTCGTGTTGCTTTTATGGTGTGTTATGCAAGAAAATTTCTTGCCGGGTGTGGTAACTTCCTTTAGTGACACTGTCATTTTGTCAGCCAGTCTAGACTTTAGGAAGTCAGGAGTAATGTTAAAATGCATTTCACATAACAGTTAATGACAGTTAATATTAGTTTTCACAAAATTTCAAGTTATTCCTTTGTAATATCAAACAATTGTGTGGTATCTTTGATATGTTAATGTACTGTATCACATTGTTATTTAAAATGTAGGTTAAATATTAACAGTTGTAGAAAGAAAAAGTAAAAGTCTTAGGTATGACTTTGATCTGTATCATTATGAAAACAGTTTCATGTCTGCATCAATTTTCCTTTTGTTGTGATCCGGACATTACTGGCAAAGACATCAGAAAATGTCACGTGTGCACCTTCTGCACTATCATGAGACAAAAGAGTAACTTTACAAAACAAAACAAAAGTTTGCCCACTGGTGCTTATCCAAGTAAAGAAACTCTGCTGATCTTTCCCTCTGCTATTTCTGAGTCATCAATGGTTCTTCTGTTTTGGCTGTTGTGTATTTATGCTCCATGAATGCCACTGCACATGGATAGGTTAAGCATCTTGAATTGTGCAGATTTTCAGGTCAATTAAACTAATTTATTTCACTTTTATTACCTCAGTGCCTGATGAAGCACCCGCAATTCTCTCTGTCACGCCACACACGACGACATCAGTGCTGATCCGCTGGCAGGTAAGGACAAACAAAATAACTTTATATATATTTTACTGTTTTGAAAATCCATGATCTATTCAAGTCTGGGAAAGTGGCCTCTAATGAGAGAGCTTGATAGTACACAGCAAGGCCTATACTTACACTATAGACTGACTGTTACATACACACACTGCACACTGTCTGTCTAATAAAAAACAACCTCACCCACACTCACACCTGAATTAACAGGTCATAAAAAGAAAAACAGGAGGCTCTGAGACACATTTTTAGTTTTATGGAGAACACTTGTAGAGTTTATGAGGATAGAGAGTTGCTTGTTTTTTTTTGTTTTTTTTTTCTCTTCTCTGTCCTGTGGGCCTTTCCCCCATTGTTCAACCACAGGGGATTTTTCTTCATTCCTCAACCTGTTGATGAGCTTAGTGTGATATGATATGATTTTTTTTCTGTCTGTGTATAACAATTACTGTAAGTCTTCTTTGTTGATGCTAAGTTAGTGATGAAACGCACTGTTAAAGTGTTTTTTTCAGTGAAGCAAAAACAAGCAAAGTTCCTGTTAAAATTAGCAATTTTTTGACCTTCTAAACTAAAAAACTTGGATCACATTCAGTCTTCTAGGCTATCTCTGGGTATCAGATCTACAGGGATCTGCTACATTAGACTAACATGAACTCCACATTTTTCTCCTCAGCCCCCCTCTGAGGAGAAGATAAATGGTATCTTACTGGGATTTCGGATTCGATACCGTGAGCTGCTGTATGACCGTCTGCGCAGTTATATTCATACGGTCAACAGTGCGTCTGCCTGGGCTGAGCTCTCTGGTGAGGAATAACGGCTACCAACAAAATGCATTTCATTATGTCACCACTTACACTATAGGATCCTAAGAACAACTGGTATATTGCATTAACTGTAACTCTCCGGTGTGTGATTTGAAATGTGACATTATGAATTTAAAAACCATAAAGAAATAACCAAGGATAGAAATTGCACATCAAAAAATACAATTCTGCACTTTACTTCAGTAACACATAATTATAAGTCTCTGTTATGGTTGATTATTCATACGCTGTCTTTATGCGTCAGCAGCCCCGTTTCCATTAGAAGAAAATTCTCACAAAGGCCTAAACTGTTGCCAAGATTTCCCCACTGGTCTTGACACTTCACAGCAAAACATTTCATCTTGTGATCAGTGGTTATCAGCTGCAGGCTATTATTAGGTTTACTCTGGAGCCCTCTCTCTTTCTACTGCTTTGTGAAACTTGGCCTATAATTTTACTCTTGTTGATTCACTCTGTTGCTTATTCAGAGCTGTGATCACCATCATTGGGTTGTTTTTTTGTGATAATGTTGCTGCCCTCATTAACAACAAAAAAATGTTAGACTTTGAACCCTACTACCTTTGTCTCTCCACTTAACAGCTCTCATTTTGCCTTTTTTATCACTTTTTTCTATCTCCTCACTGCAGCCCCCTACAGCCTCCGAAATCTGAGTGATTCAACGCTCACCCAGTATGAGTTAGACAGTAAGTTTTATTATGTCTCTGTCTCACAAAAATATACACATACACATACTCTCAATACTTCAATCCTCAAACAAATTAGGTTGGGGGAAAAAAAACTATTTTCCTTTTGGATCTCAATTTTTTCTCAAGTACCCTGTTTCCTAGAATAGAGAAAGCAGAGTGTTAAGCAAATTAACACAACATTTGGCTGCTTATAATCATATTGCTTGGTACAAACACTTCTACTGAGGCCAATGGAGCGCTTTGTACACAGAAATTCTTGAACACTGAATACACAGGCATGCCTGATCCAGCATGCTCTTTGGTTTGCACATGTCAGCTTATTTGGATGAGCACTGCAAAAGCAGATGGTCACATATTTCTCCTGTACCCCCACAATGCAGAATTCGACAGACTCATAATTACAGTGTCACTCTATGAATTTGTAATTGAAATAGAAATGTCTTCTGAGGGCACCAGTAAAATTGTGTTAAATTCCTTGCAGTAGTGTTGTGTGGGTGGGTGAGAAACCATTCAGGGATCATATCCTTTTTATTACATTTACTACTTCAACTAATTGTTTGGCACACCAGGAGGGCGGTGTAGAGATGCTGAAATGGGTAGGAGGCCAGCAGACCTCTTCCTGATGACCTGCAGAGCAATGACAACTTTCACAAATGGGAAAATATTCCCATGTAGGGAATTAGCAATCATGTCACAGATCGGTGTTTGATATAATTCCTAACCTTATATCCCAAACTGTTTACTTCTACTGCAGAGCTAAGTAAACACAAGCGCTATGAGATACGCATGAGTGTGTACAACGCTGTGGGTGAGGGGCCAACCAGCCCACCACAGGAGGTGTTTGTTGGAGAAGCAGGTATGCACACTTCCTCTTATGGGCAAGTAGATTTTGGGGGTAATTTATCCTCCTTAAATGCCTAGTCTGTTCTGTTTTTACTGAAAAGTTTCTCCTTGAAGCTGTAATTTTTACAGTCAACACAATGAGCATAGTAATGAAAACAAAAATTTAAATAGAAAAATGTCATTGTAAATGCAATATATCTGAATGGCTGTGACAGTGCCGACAGCCCCGCCCCAGAATGTGGCTATTCAGTCTGCAACAGCCACCCAGCTGGATGTGACATGGGACCCTCCACCTGTGGAAGCACAGAATGGAGACATCCAGGGATACAAGGTCAGAGTCTCAGATTTGTTGAACTCTAACTGCTGCATTTGGCCCAGTAACATGTCTTATTGGCCCACTTTTATAGTACAGTGTAGAATACAACAATGCTGTGTTCTGTTTTTAGCATTAAATATTTACATTTTAGTGGTTCACATGAGACTGGATCCATCTGATGTTAATCACTATTAAATTGATAGTTTTACACTTTTAGCGAACAATGTTTTCCAGAGGGGGTTTCAATAAAAGGTTCAGTCTGCTGCTCAAAAAAAACATTTGCAGGGAATAAAATATAATTGTGTATTTCCCATAGGGGAGTTAGAAATGGGACTGAGTTTTATACAAGCAGAAATTGCTGCATTCCCTGAACAGTATCTGTAGATATTTATTTATGTCTGTGCTATTCCATGTAGATTTACTTTTGGGAATTCCAGCGTAAGAATGAGACAGAGCGGATGCGGACTCTGTTTATGCCTGAAGGAGGGGTGAAGCTGAAGAACCTGACTGGTTACACCACCTATATGATCAGTGTGGCTCCATTCAATGCTGCTGGGGATGGACCCCGAAGCCCCCCAACGAGGGGACGCACTCAGCAAGCAGGTAAATGTAGCTACTAGATGCCAATGGATATACAAAATTGTTAATCAGTATGAAAAAGCAGTCAGGATCAAGCAGTGTAGTAAAACAAATATTTCTATATATAATGCATGCACACATGATGGAGATGTTCTCCAAAAAAAAAGACAAGCCTAAGACAAATGTGGTAACATCATGACAAGACTAAAGCAGATAAATTAGAGCATGTACAGCCGTGTTTATTCATTTGTCATATTTATGTGCTGGTGGCAGCGCCGATGTTAGTTTAGAGAACCCTGAGAGTTTTCTCAAAGTGGATGAGTCAGCCATGGGGAAAGAATTTGATTTGACGATGATGCTAATCGCTGTTGTCAGCAGCATGCCAAACGATGTTAGCGGAGCCACACATGGAGCACAAGTTTCTAATCAGCTAACCCATTCTAAACTTATTTGCTGAATCTCGTCTTTTGTCTGATGCTATGAAAATTTTGTCAGTGAGCTTTGAGTCTACAGGCATGCTATATCAAAAGTGCCCCATGCACTGCCCCCTTTCTTTGTTCTTTTTCTTTCTGTGACTCATGGGACTTTCTACCAGTGTGCCCATCTGCAAACATGTCAAAACAATATTTATCTTCCAAAAACCTCTTTGTACAGGAATCTATTTTTGATGCATTTTACTACTGTGTCCCAGACTAGTAAAAAAGGGGGAAAAAAGAAGGTGTTCACAGATCCTTGGTTTTCCCCAGTGCTTGCTGTTGTGAGAGGAGGAAGCAGATGAC
>VUQS01006606.1:25221-54545 GCA_015108495.1 Heterochromis multidens
GCTGCCCGAGCTCCGAACACCCTCCTCCATACTGGAGGGAAGGAGAGAAAGTAGATGCAGAAAAGAACAGAGAAGGAAAGAAGTCACAGAGAGAGGGCAGAAAAGATAATAGCATCAAGGGAAAAAAGATAAAACTAGATGAAAAGACTAGAATAATTAAATATAGAATAAATTGATTAAACCCACAGGAAGCTGCTCCAGTTTGGACCAGCTGAAACATTATGGCATGGTCTTATACTATTTAGCAATAAAGATGCTCAAACAACTGTTTCAATTGTATTTTGAATGAAAAGTACACAAGGTACCCAAGGAACTTAACACCCTGATTTGTGTATAAGAAAGATTCAAAAATGTTCTTTGCTTTAATGTTTAGTAATTTTAGTGTACATTCTTTACCATCTGACTAAACTGCATAAATATGGTAAAACCGGCTCTATCTGACACATTTTCATTTGTTAAGTCCAGTATAAGACCATCACCAGAATAAGATTTGTCAACAAGAGAAGGGATGCCCATGTTGTAGTCTCCTCCAGAAGACACACAGAAGAATGTCAAGCCATATTTCACTGGCTTGATGATTCAGCTAGTCAGAGACGCTGGAGAGACAGGTGAGTGTCACACTGTAAGCAGGATTTCATTGTGATTTTTTTCCCTATTTTAATCAATGTTTTTAATGTGTTCATCATAGCCGAAAAAAATATTTTTTCTTTTATCTTCCTTTAGTTTCCTGTCTGTCCAGCAAGAGCAGAGATAAGTGACCTTGATTAGGAGCAGTAGGATGGCGAGGCACAGTATAAAGAGACCTAAGACTGCCATAGCTGCTCTGAGATAGGCAGAGGCCTCACCACAGATGTGTCCTTGCACTGCAGAATGAGTCCTTCATAGCTGCCACAGTGCCAGACTTGCCCTGGCCTGAAGAGAGACACAAGGCCAAACTTAAAACAGCACCTGGGACTACTTCTGTTGCTGCGCCAGGGCATGAAAATATCTCATTAATGGCAACAGTAGTTACAAAAGTGAAGCACAGGTGGATGCTAACATTTTTATCAAATCTTTGAGACACTAAAATTGTACACCCTTTTCAAATTTCAGTACTACGATTATTAGATTTTCATTTATTATTGTAGCCATCCGTAGGAAGCATAAACAACCTGTAAAGCACAAATCAAAAGAAATGAACATGAACACAGACATAACGACATAACAATTACCAAATTGCTGTGCATAAACAAAACCCCCAAAAAATCCAATCTAGAGAATATAAAATACATGCTCACACAAATTGCATCAAATGATGAACAATATGAAAAAATGTTTCACACAGTGGAAATGATTCAATACCATTTTTCCTTTTAGCCATCCTGTCACTCAACTTGCCCCCCTCTCACTTCATTACCCCATTAGTGTACTGAGAATTCATTGAGAAAGGAGTGGTCCCACTGGTTAGTGTGTTTCTGTGTGTTCTGTGTATTGTTACATTGTGTGTGTATGTCAGTTCTTTCTTTGCACACTTGTGTGAATATTTCTTTGTAATCTCCTCTCTTCTCTCTCGCTTGTGAGAGTAACTAATGGACATGTGGACCCCCCACGGTTCTTCATCTCTCCCATCTCTCTTTTCTCTCTCTGTGCTTCCATCCAGTCATCCTTTGCTCCCTGCCATTTGTGGAACAGCTGGAAGACATCAGCTCCAATTTGTGTGAGATGCTCCACAGAGTGAATAAAGGTGAATAAGGGTGAACTGTCACCGGGCGTCCTCTCTTGGGAGCATCTCTGCGTTACAGTACTGTTAAGTGTACGTTGTTTCTACAAGACAGTAAATAGCCCTACATAGTCTAACACTCCTTCACCTTTTTGCTTTCATGTTCCACTTCAGTTTCCCTCCTCAGCTCTATTATGAGTGAGCCCAATACCTATGAGGTGCAACACCCACCTAATTTGTACTCCTTATGGAGTACTTCTCTGTCATTTTCCTTCCCTCCTGCTCCCTTTTCTGTCTAACTCCAATTTTGATATAATCACGAATTCAGTTATATATTTACCTCCCATATTTGCTTGCCCTATCTAACTTTCCATTCATTTTCCAGCAGTGAGATAGCTAAGGCCAGATAAGGCATTTTCTCTGTCAAGCTTGATCTTATCTAACCCACTGCACACAAATAACCTGGGTTGGGTGATGAAATACCAAACAATTATCTGTTCAGAATGATTAATATGGACTCCACTGCATGTGGGCTCTCTTGTATTTGTGGATGATAGGGATTAGAATGGGCCAGCAGCCCAGAGGTCCTCCACTGTGTCCTAAACAGCCATGACTGTAACCTGGCTTGGATAATGAAGTGCTTCTGCCTGCCAGAACTTTGTTTGGTGAAAGTGTGTTGGGACCATGTTGTTTAATTCACATTAAACTGAAATAACCTAGAAATGGGAAAATTGACTTATTATCTACTTAGGAAGGCATAGAGGTCTAGTAAAAAGATTAGGCTTGGCGCTGTCTCAGAAGCAATTAGACACACACCTGTGGAGAGCAGAACCGCATGATATAATGACCCAAAGCACCTTCACTCTCTAAAAATGTCTAACCGCTGACTTGGTCCTGGCTTAAGTTGTTACTCAACACTGTACATAACACATGTGGCCTGACGAAATATAAATTAACCAGCTACAGCAAAACAGGGAGGTCTGTGAGACGCCTGCTAGACAGCCAAGACAATCACCTCATTCTTTGACCTGTAGAGACATGCCTAAGATCCAGATAAGATGATTTTAAAATCTGGCAAATCATAATCAATAGCTATTATCATATCAGTGGTGAGAGCATTGATTGCTAATGATGGGGTCCAATACAGGCTCAGGGCCCATGAAGATCAATCTCTCTTTCACTGTCTGGCTCAATCAGAGCGTGAGACAACTTATAGGAACATATCTACACAGGCACATAGGAATATACACTAGAAAATACACACAAAAATAGTCTGCCCGCTGGATGCAACATGCAGCAGTGCTAGATCGCTGTTTCATTATCTCCTCAGACAGAGACAGGGAGAATTGCCTCCTGCTAAGTGGTCTCTTCCCAACAGAACAAGACCTCAGGCACGTACACAGCACACCCTTGGAACTGCTGAGTCTATCGCAGAGGTATGAGATCGAGGCACGGAAAGAGAAAAATAGGATAAAAATAAGAATTTAGACACTGACAATAAAGCCACTCAAATTAATGGGAGGCACATGTATGTGTGGCATGGGAAAAAAAATTTGTAGTTGCATTTCAGCTTCACTATGCTACAGTATTTGCTTTCATCATTTCAGAACCCAGAGCTAAATTAGCCCATTGTGACTGTAACTTGACATGGGGAGAGATTACCATAAAGATGAGGTGGAACGTCGCCCAGTGGTTTTCCTCCCCTAACAACGTGTTAATGTTTCTGTGAATCAATTCAGACACCGCAGACAGAAAGAAAATGACTGACGGACTGACTGAACTACTGCTCTGTGAGTCAGAGTTGGGCCAGCCCAGAATCCATTCAGCGCGTCTATCTAGTCTGTCGGTCCATCTGTCTGTTAGTCTGTGGTCACCACCACAACAGCTGTCTGGAAAGACAAGGACGTTGAGGTGATAATCCAGAAAATTATATGAGCAGAAGTGGCAACAGACCAAGTGGTAGAACTGGTGGTAAAAGTGTGTGTGGGATTGTAAGAGCACAAGTGTACCGGGGCTGCATGGTGTCCTGGTGGATAAATGTGGGGTCCCAGGTTTTACTACAGTTGATGCTATATAAATAACTCACAACATTTTCTCCAAACCCCTGCTGCCTAAAAGTTTGGAAAAAAAAACTAGACAGATATATCCAAGGAAAAATCAACAAAGCTTCTTAGTAAGGTGTTAGTCCAGTATCTCCCACAGGTGGGTTGAAATCTGGTGACTTTGAAGGTCATAGCATATGATTCACATTATTTTTATCATCATAACACCATTGCGAGAACATGTGCCCTATGGATAGGGGCATGGTTGTCCTAAAAGAGACTATTCCCCTCAGAATAGAAATGCTTTATCATCGGATAAATGTGATCACTAAGGACAACTCTGTAGTGATTTGCAATGTCCGTTCCCACTAAGGGGTCAAGTGAAGCTAAACCATGCCAGAAAAGTGCCCTCAACAACATAAAAGAATATCGGATCTCCTCTCTGTAAGGTCCAGGGTTTCAGATTTTTCCTTTAATTTGCTCTTTATGTGTTCACATATAGTAGACGCCCTCTGTACCTGCATATGTAGTGGTCGATGTTGAAGCTGCCAACTTTACATTTGATCTTTGTATAAACATCCTGGACATCCACAGAGGCACTCAGGTCTTCTAGTTCACTGATGACACAGATCTCTGGCAGAAAGACAAAAACAGAAAATAATGTTTTTACATTTTAATAAATATAATAATTAAGATAAACCACAGTGGAAAGACATACATTTACCCGGAAGCTCAAATTTGTATCAACAAATATTCTGCAATATTCTGTGGCCACCCTTGTACTTCACAAACAGGCATTACAGCCGAACTTGGGACTGCATGAGAGGAAGTTTCATCTGTGCGAGTGAATTTCATTACCCTGTCCAGGTCTTGCCTTTGGCCATAATCCGGCTGCTGTGGTCAGTTCCTGCACAGTGGATGCTCAGTGTGTTTTTGAAGCTGGACCAGTGTTGCTGATTAAGATTGAAGCCACACAGACACACATACACACATATCCAAAAAATGTGCAAACCCATGCACTATTTGTATTGGTATGCCTGGCTGTGTTTCAGTGCTCTGTTTGTATTTCAGAAGGCAAAGCATCTTCTCAGATGAATACGATATCCAACTGGCCCCAGAACCCTCAATCTGTCTTAATGAGGAAAGAGAGGGTGAATGTGTATTTACACAATATTGAAAAGCATGTGGACTCTTCTGTGTGTATTCCTAAAGTTGCATGTGCGTGCCTCTGAGCACCTTGTGTGCAAACAAACTCACCCACTGCAGGCAAAGTGAGTAAGCTTCATAGAAGGACTGATTAACTTTGTACTGAACCGAGCCTGTGAGCTTAACTGTTGAGTCTCTCTCATTGTTTCCACTGAGAAAGTCCCACAATCACAGACTAGCTTGGGAAATTGGACTTCGTACATGTGAAACTATGGTTGCTGTTGTACTGTTGCCTTGTGGTAATTCTGAGAAATGTAGATGTTCCTAATAGCTTATTAATATTGAAACACAAGGCTTGTCAGCTTTATTGTGGATACTGTGTGGAAAAAAAACTCTCCCAAGTTGTCCGATACTCAGAAAGTCATAGTCTCCGACACAGTGCTGATATTGATGTATGACTTTTCTAAACCCACCCTGTAAGAGTACTGGAAACCCTTACTCTCTTCATCTTAAAATGGCTCATCTTAAAAGACAGAAAGTGTACCACTGATTTGTGCCTTCAGCAAAAGCCTCTAGAGACTCATGCTTGAATTTCTACCTCTAATCTTCCAACACATAAAAGCATAACATTATACCCGAGAACCAATACGTCTGGAATGGCTGTTTTTCCATTTCTCTGGAAAGACAAGAATCTTATTTCCTTTGCAGCTGAAAAACATATTACATCATAGCAGTTTTTTGCAGTCATATATGTGGTTTATTTATCTCCAAGAATGCATTTGTGATAACAGGCATCTAATAAACTGCATACACACAATTGTTGCTTTCAATTAAATGCTTAATGTGTTGCGCACAGAAAATCCACTGGTAAGATCATTTTGCAACTCAGATGGCACATATTAAGCCCAAATCCAAAGTAATGCCTATTTAGGATGTCTTTAAGTCAAACCATCTCTGTGAGGTCCTCAAAAGCATTCCATTTCCACTATTAAAGACCTTAAGCTGGGTGATCTGGTTGGCAGATGCTAAATATTACAGTCACCAATTAAAGGTGAATCTAGCCTTTCATCGCCCCAGTAAATTTAAAGGGACAAAGAGGCAGTTCGCTTGGGATTCATCACCCATTTATTTATTTATCTTTCCCCTCCATCCCTCTCCTCTCCAGCTGCCTTTCCTCCCTTAGAGCTTAATATTTGACTGAGAAAGGAGGCGGGTAGTGATCACTTTAAGTGTTAATATATAAAACCTATGAATATTGTTTTGCACTAATACACTGCAAACTGGCACATTTCCATTAAAAACGTTCCCCACTCTCTATTTACTCTTGTTTTATTGTATAATTTTGATAAGAGATACTGAACACTTTTTTGTGTATTCGCGCTGTTACTGCTTATGCTACCCCAGTTCTATTTCAGCTATTTTACACACAGACAGACATATATCACTTATCACATGTTTAGAGCAGAAAATCATAAACTTGATCTACCAAAGTCTGCAATATTAATCAGCAGTAGAAAACTAAAAATGTACAGTACTTGAAATCAATTTTTATAAAGGAGAGAAACAGTGGTGACTATGATGTTATGGTCAGGGTACCTGTCTTTTTGGCAGTTGGGTCAGGAGCAAACAGTTTAACTGTGACCTTGGGTAACATCCACTGCATCCAAAGGCTGACCTTCCCACTGGTTCCACCAATGCTGCTAGTTTTCTGCTCCAGAGTCACTGTGTCTGCAAATGGACCATCATCTCCAGCAGGCACTGAGTCGCCCTATGGAGCCAAAACAGAATTGTTTTATTGGGCATGGTAAGATGATAACAAGCCAACAGACTTGCAATACCACAAGCTTGAGGACCACAATGTGATTCACATATTAATATAAAATTTAGAAGATATTTGTCCAATAAATCTAGAACTGAAGAGGAGAGAAATGTCCTGTCTAAACAGACCAAAACAGAACCAATTAATAATAACAAAAAACACAAAGAACATTTAACTTAAAATTCCTATGTTTGTGTCATCCTCGAGTACTATCTGCTTGAGTGCATGTGTTCAAACATGTGTTTAGTGAATGTGTATGTTTCAAAGTGTTGTCGCTGTGCATGTAGCCATAACAAAGCAACCACCAAATATTGAGCCTTTTAGTGCATAGATGACATCAGTGTCTGGTGAGCAGAACCCCACACTGAACAGAGAAACTTGTGTATGTCAGGGGGGTGCATTGTGCGAAGCTGTCACCGGTGTTAACCCCAAACTAAGCCACCAGCACCCACATGGCCTCCTTTCACTCAAGTGCGCCAGGACACACACGTCTTGCAGCATGGGAGAGAATGGGAAGTGAAGACCGGAGGTGGGGGCGGCAGTAGGGGGGGGATGAAGCTGAGAAGCAAGCAGGATGCGGTGGAGAAGGCTGCCTTCTGTGAGCTCTCAACTCATTACTGGGGGTTTGGCAATGCACCGAAGATGACAGCACTGGGGACATTTTGATTTCTCACTCCCTTCCTGGTAAATGTGTTTTCCAAACATGTACAGTATCTGTGTGGCTCACTCGGAAAGTGAAAAGCCTGCAAACAAACAATATTGCAATTTGAAGCTTTGGCATTGCAGGATTTCATTTTTTCCGCAGCTTCTCCCATCGTAGTGTGGTAATGACAGATTGTGTCATGGTTATCAACCATGGCTGTGTTTGGTAAGGAGGTTATCAACCATCTCAATTAGAAACCCCACAGCTGCTATGCTGATTACAGTGTTGTAAAGAGGATCCAGATGAGGAAACTATGTCCTCTTTCCACAGCTGGGGGGAGGGATGAGGGCCCCACACTAATTTGCAAATTTAATTTAATCACACAGTTGAGGCTGGCTGACAGCAGAGCATGATAACAACGGATGACAATAATATAAATAAATTAAGGATTATGCCGATTCAAAAATAGATGCAACGTCACAGTGTATGGGGACCACTAGTAACTGATGAGAAGCATGTGCTCCACGCACTAGCTTACACTGAAAGAAAAGGTAATACTTGAGAAAATACCTATATATGTAACAAATACGTAACAAAATAAACAATGATACTCTTTAAAAATAAGGAACTTAAATACCATAATTATTACACAAATGCCACAGTGATAGCTACACTAAATCACTCTGTGTTTAATTTATTTAAATGAAGACTCTAAAAGTGTCATTAAATGTCCTCATGGAAGTAAACTGTCAAGTTAGGCAAATGTGTGCACTCATGTGAATGTGTGTCCGTCCTTCTGTGTGTGTAATATCGGTGACTGGCAGTGAGTAATATGAGCCTAGCAGTAATGGTGTTCAGTCAGTCTCAATGAGAGATATTCTGGTGTCAACTGCCAGTTGGGGACTAATTATTGTTGAGATGGAAGTCAAAATATGGCTGTGTGTGTGCGTGTGTGGTTAGGATTGTTTAGTTTACAGTTCTAACCATTTGGTAGGATTAGTCTCTGTAATATCATGTGTGGAAACAGGAGCCAGTCGCTGGCGCTGTGGGAACCAACCACCATGTACTACAGCGTGGTTATGTTGGAGCATTGGACACTCGACCGTTTTAGCTTCCAGGCCAGAACTGCTGCTGTCATCTTTAGAAAGCTCATTCTCATGGAAACTGACAATAATCACAAGTAAGAAGTAATTATACGCATTTCACTGTCATTCTTTTCTGCCATGAAAAAAAATGTGCATGAAAAAAATTAGTTGTAAGTCTATATATTATATAACATGGAAGTCAGGAAAGATTTACAGTACAGTTACTGTAATTTTTAAATGAGATGAGAAAAAGTTAGAATGCAAGAACATAACATATATAAAAAATGTATGTTTTTTTCTTTAAAGAGAAAAGGGCAAAAAAGGAAATTTTAGAGAATTTCTTAACAAAAAAAAAAAAGAAATAAAAAAAAACGAGGGCAAAAGTTGAACTTCAACTTTTTTTTCAATGTCTTATCAAGGTGAAGTCTTGGTGTGGTTTTGGTGGAGGTGGGCTCTGCTACATCCCTGAGCTGCCAGATTGGGGCCCCAAACAATCACACACTTTCTAAGAGGGAGCTATTTTCCCACACCTCCGCAAGCCAAGTTGTAAAGTATACAGTTTAATTCCTGGGCCTCTGTGCTATAAACGGGCTGAGGATCCGGGTTTATTTTCTCTGCAGAGTTTGTCTTTGCTCATCAGAGAGACCCAAACACTGGAAGACAACAGCAGGCTGGGAAGTATCAAAGGAAGATGGAGGAAAAAGGATGATTATGAAAAAAAGAATTAAAAAGAGAATGGCTGAGGCACAGGTGGAAGGATAACTTGGAGGAAAGAAAAAGAAAGCTTTAAGACCGAAAATATTACAGAAAGAAATAAGAGAGCAGTATGATAGCACTTTAGGTAGAGAAGCAGTAAAAGACAAGAAGAGGGAGTGCAGGATGCTTAAATGGGGAGTAGACGGAGGAAAGACAAAATAGGACGACAAGTAATTTTGACATGGAAAAGGCAAAAGAAGAGAACCAGGATTTGCCAGGACCTGACTGTTAATCAGACAGTTGTCCAACACTGTCCCTTTAATGTAGTGAGTCATTATCAGAGAGTCATCACTGTTAATAGTGCGGGTAAATTTTTAGAGGAGACTCTTTAGGTGGCTGGTGATGATCAGTCGAGGCACACGAGTTGGTGACAAAGGTTATGAAAAAATCTCATTAGGTTGAAATCAGCATCAGAGGAAAGAGAGCTAAAAGATAGGATGAACAAAAGAGTGTGGTGAAGCAATAAAACAGCTAAAAGGGGGACCCCTGCTTAATAAATACTATGCTGTGTAAATTATTAAATACTAGTAGAACACTTGTATATAAAATACACAAGTATGAATATAATGCTTTATATTTATATACAATGGGGGAGAAAATATCTGAGGGGACAGTAGGGCAGAGGTTTTTGTGGGTATGATGTGAATGTAGCTAGAGAAAGAAAGGGTGGGGGTATGTTAGGAGAGACTGCCGCCACTACTGCTGAGACTTATCAAAACAGCTCCTACATTCTTGCTCAATCACCCGGCCTCCCAGAGGACTAAACACTTCTACCAGTGTTTGTACTTAGGTAAACAGTGACAAGTGGGCTGTCAGGGGCCACCGTGGCCTTGCTATAGAGGCACTATACCCGGTTCTTCACAGCTCTACTGAACTGCTGCCACTTCTCTAAGTTCCACAAATGACGCAAGAACAACCACACGTCAATAGCATGGAAACAAATGTGGACACAGATGCACGCTGACATATGAAACACTTTTTTTTTTTTCATAAGCATGTACACACTATTGCCTCTTAGGCCAGTATGGTGGTTGTACTGTAATCCCTGGGGCCCCACAGTGCTGAAAGGGAGCTGCTGGTCAAACACTATTATATCCTAGACTAGTTTCCACTATGCCAACACTGACCAGCACTCACTATCATTTTTATAAATTCTATATTTAAAAACATACACAGACACATAATTAAATGTCCTAGTGGCCCCAAAGCCATGGATCCCCAGCTTGTCATTGTTGCTGCAATTGCATTAGACAGCAGAAAAACTCCTGCCACATTAACTAGGGCTGGGATAACCATCACCTAAGGACAAAAAGGAAAAAATAGTATTTGATGCTACTCCCTAAGAAAACATGACTTTAACATTTTCTTCCTTTTTGCACATGCCTGCATATGCACTGCTACATTTCAAACTTCCTTCTGGTTTTGATATTTTATCCGAGTGAAAAATGTAACTACAGGTAACTATTTTCCCCAAGTTAAGAGGCAAGTTTATACTCAATCAAGCCTCAGCTTAAACGAATCAAACAACACTTTCAGCCTAGCCTGGAGTATCTCCTCTAAGTAAGAAAAACTAATGTAAGAAACACAAGCAGTGATTTATATTTTTCCACCTCTAAAAATCTTTCCCAAACAAAACATATATTTTTTAGACAAATCATGTGTTAGCACTGACTCAGCTACTCATAACAATAAAATAACAATATTTGCACTTAAGATTGTAAATCAGCACCAGAATTATGTATATAACAATGGCTTAAATAGCATTTGTCACTGCATGACTCACAGCGCCTTGCTGAAAAAAGATGGGTGTTGGCAGGGTGTCTTTAGGTCTTATATTAATAAAGTGGCAAAACATTAGAGATGGAATACTGATTCTGACAAAGGCAAGAAAGTTCAGAAGTGACTGAACCTGTGCTGTGTAAGGACAATACTTTTTTTTTTTTTTTTTAAGTACAAGTACACACATGAATGAATGACTGAATTAAACAATGGACCTCTTCATTTGTTTTTTTTCCTGATTATATGATATGAAAAGAGGTTTGTCTGGGTGAAAAACCACAGTGTAGATGAGCAGATAATTCCCATAACTCATATAAATCTGGATTGACATAATAAAAAGTTTAACTACGAGAAACTCCAACCTCAGTGGGGGAGCCAAAGTCTGCAGAAGGGCTGCAGGTGCTGGTGTCAGGCAGGGCGGTGCCAGCACTGCTGCGTACAGGTGAGGATGGAGCAGCACCAGCAGGTGGGTCTGGGATGTTGGAGGTCTGACGCAAAATGCCATGTCTCTGGAGACGAGCCCACGTTGAGCTCCAGCTGAGGAAGAGTTCATACAACAGCTGAACCTGGAGAGTGAAGGAAGCAGAGAAGTGATAAACAGAGAACATTAATTTCCAGATTAAATACTGGATTTTCCAAGGTATTAGACATCAAACTCCAATATAATATGACTGAAAACAATACAAAGACAACTTACCAAACACTGAAACAAAAATTTTATTACTGTTTGAAAAAAAAAGCTAATTTTGAATGGGAAGTAAGGCCTGTTTATAACTATGCTGCATCACCTCCTTCTTTAACAGCACTCTGTTTGGAAACGGAGGACACATTATATTAATTAGGCTCTCTTTTTTACTTTTGAAAACACATTCCAATATACACAAAAAAAAAGTTGTGTGCGCAAATGACCCAACACAGCTGTATACTCTTTGAATACACTAAGTATATTGTGCCAACTGAGTGCCTTAAAAGATAACCCTAACACACCACAAGTAGTCGTAATATTTGAAACCAGATTCAAATGTATTTTTTTGCCAAGGTCTGACTCAAACAGCTGCACTGGGGAGTTCTCATGTAGTTCTGACTTCTGAGGCCATTACCATGATTTGGCTTGGCAGCTTTGTTGTTATGTGACACTAAACCTAGTTAAGGCTGAGAGAGAAGGAAAGAGAGAAGAAGGAAATATTAGCCAGAAATGGACTTCTATCATTCTCATTCTTTCACTCTCCAACTTAACACACTTCTGTACTTGTCACTCAGAGAGGCCTCGTTTCACAAAAATGATGTAAAACCTATGTGTTCATGTTTCTGTTCGATGGGTCATACTTTGCGAGGCGCAGCATGCTTACACATGTGCTTCACTGTGCAATTTGTTATCCATAACAACAAAACTCCCAAAGAAACACCCACAGAGGAAAGTTAAGTTGTGTCATCAATTTCCTCCTAAAAACTCACCACGATTAGGAAAAACTGAAGGCTCTGCGTCAAGTGTTCTCAGCTATTTATCATGTGTTCACATTAAAAAGAGCCTTAGCTTTAAACAACAACAAAGCCAAAAAAAAAAAAAAAGAGTGGAAAACATGAGACGAAAGCAGGGGAATGTGATGTGATGCTTTCAGTTATTCATGCATTCACTCAGTGCTTTTTAGGAGGAAAGAAGGGAGAAAAGCAACACGCTTTCACAGTGAGCTAATTTCTGGATTTCAAATGCTTCGCTTCTGCAGCCAGCTAACCCCGCAGCCCCCACCACTGAGGGTCCCTTAAACTTAAAGGTGCACAGGCACATGAGCGCACATACAAAATAGACTCCAAACACATTTTTACTCTCAATGTCTCACTCACACACATGCTCTCCTGTTAGTGCACACATTGCAGGGAGGTCTTCCACAAATAATCATAAATCAAATTAGGAGCAGCACAATACATTACAGCTGCGCCATTTCAAACATGTCCAGGAAGAGCTGCTACGCCGATTCAGCCGCTGTCCAGGGACAGGGCCAACAGCTGTTTGCCATACCCAACCAAACTGCACTGCCGGCAGGGGAGGTACAGCACCATGCTCCCTTCCCTGAGAGTTTGGGGCCTGGAACTCCAATCAAGCACAACAAGGCCTACTGCACTCAGTAGCAGATGTGGAAGAAAAGAGTGAAGACTGCTGAGCATAGGAAAAAAGAGGGAAAATGTGTGTACAGTGAGATCAACATGAAAATGAATGACAGGGTTGTTACAGGACCTCTGTATTAGCATCTGGGATAAAGACTTGTCCTTAATTATACGATGAAACTTTAAGCAGATCTTGTTCTCCTTTCCATCCACCCTTTCATCATTGATCTTCATCCTTCATTTTGATTCTCTCTTGTCCTTCATCTCCTACCTTCCCTCTGCCATTTACTCTGTCCTATATCAACTTGCTGCTGCTGATATTTCTTCTTAACAGGGTCAGACGGTTTAGCTCAGCTACTGCTGTTAGGATAGTGGGTAGGTTGGGCCACAAAAAACACACACACACACACACACACACACACACACACACACACACACACACACACACACTTACATGAACTTATAATACAGATGCTGCATTTCACAAGTTGGGGAAGAGAACAGAACATTTGGAGGCCTGGATTCTCCAAAGGCCTGTCATCTGCAGATCAGGAGGCCTGTTAGGGTGCAGTAGTACAAACTGGAGACTGAACAGAGGCTTCCAACAGTCATTCATAAAAACACACAGATGGAGAAGGACAGGAGAGCACGCAGATGGCGAGTGTTTGTATCCTTTTATCTAAGAACAGTTTATATAGAAACTTCACAAAAATGACATATTGTCGAGTACGTGTGGTAACTCTTGTGTACATGTGAACAGGTGTGTGTGTGTGTGCATATCTGTTCATTAAAATGCTGTACAGTTATGTGTCAAAGGTTAAAGCAAACAGTTGCTGTGTGTACACTGATTTCAAGGTGGTCCTGATAATGTAAAAGTACAACTAGTAACCCCATCTTTCAGACAGTCACATGGATTATTCACACGAACAAATGTAATATTGATTTATCATTATTACATATTTTTGAGTGGCCAATAAAGTCAAGACATTGTCCACTTTAGAAATAGGGATTGATACTTGAAAAAAATAACGCTGCCCTTCAAACTTTGACCATCTGTATAAAGCAATCAGTAAGCTGCAGCCCTTCTAGCAGTCAGTTTGTTAAGGTCATCTGGAGACATTTAACCCCTCCTGTCCAGACTGCCTCCAACCCAACATTAGTTATGCTGGGCACGCCATACTGTATTGTACCTTGTCACTTTACACCCCAAACTTTTGAGTAGTAGTGTATATTGAAAAGCAATAAAGTAGGTGTCATATGGACTGCATTGGTCTCTTTTTGTTCACACTTTTGCTGATGTAATTGGACCCATATAGCCAAACTTCATTAGGAAACATGCATCTTGATGTGTACTGTCAATGTCACAGATAAAAATGCAAAATGTGATACCAGCTGCTACCTGTGAAAATGCAGCACAGTGTTTACTTGAACGCTTTACTGTTTCACCACACTGTCTAAAAATACTTTTGTTTGTGCTATGAAGTAATCCATCATGTAATGGAAATGGAAAATCTGACTTCATGTCACAAACATGCAGTCAAGTAGCCATGGGGAAATTTAAGTGGCCAAATTTTTTGATTCTATTTGTTTACTTTAAATGTATTCATATCTCAAAATCAGTGTTGTGATCATTTATTTCTTTTGAAACTGCAGACGTAACTTTACCCTGAGAATCCAACAATCATCGTACTTATTGTACAGTAACTGTGCAGCGTTCTGACAACCCCATATACATTTCCCCAGATGGCAATACTAATTAGAAAGAAGATCAAGTAGTGTGAGGTCTCTTTTGTTCTAGAGAGGGTGGGGTTGCTCTGGCAGCAGTTCTTAAAAAGCTGCAGTGAGACTTGAAACTGCATTAGCTTATTACCCCCCTCAAGTCAGAAATTTTACACAGAGGAGAGAAGTAAAAGAAGGAGGTGAACAGATGGGATGAGAGAGTAGAGGAATTACAATAGAAAGAAAAGAGATTTTTTTCATGGCATCCAAAAACTAATAATGACTCATCATAATCACAATAAGCCTTCCCAGCGTTGCCAGACACCAGCAGTCTATTTGACAGGGAGAACAGAGAAGCAAGAAAAGAAACTTTCCCTCAATAAAGTTCTTCTCATCTCTGGGAAACTTTTCACCACAAGCAGATTAAGGCCTTTAATTCGTTTCTGGTACCAATTCCCCTCAATATCACTATGGCTCATCACTGTGGTCGAAGACATTTAACAGTGTGACCACTCAGAAGGTTGACCCAATTAAGTGTTTACAGAGGAACTTAATTCAATACAGCTAATTCAATTGTGAAAAAACAAAACATGTGTAATGGTACATGTAGATGTGATTGTAACAGAGAAATGAAAAACAATAGAGGGACCTAACTGGGAGACAAACATGTTCCGTCTCCAGTCCGTCCGTATTCATCACAATCTCACTAAAACATAATAACACGCTGTAAAACAATGATGATGAGTACTGCAATTCCTCACTCTTCTTGACTGAGACCTCAAAATGTTTTACCAAAACAAACAAGGCAACACTCTCATGTTTACACTTCCATTTTCATGAAAATTATACGAGTTCAGAAGATGAGGCAGTTTGTTTACTGGAGTCAATCTATATCAGAAAATCATGGAGAGGCAGGATCTTCCTGCCAGGGTTCGTGCGTTCGTATTTCACGAAAGTTTACAAGGGGATGATTTGTATAAATATACATGTAATTCTAATGACTACTTTGTGAATTTGAGGACTGTCTGACTGACCTGAGGGTTGGAGCACTTGACGTGAACGGGCTGTAGATCAACATGAAGGCACACTACAAAGGAGTGCCTTCCTTCAGAAGAGCTCTGCAGCTTATGGGATGTGACAGCCAGTGTGGAAGTACAGCCCATAGGCTCCAACAGGCTCAGGCTTTGCTGCTGCCCCAGCAATGTGTATATGCTGAACTGACTCAGGCTAATTGTCCATGGGAAGGCGTCGCCTAGAGTTAGACATAAAGAAAAAAAAAAGGAGACATGAAAACATGGAAAAGTGATAAATAGTACAAGAACAAGTGTGTATCTAGTGCAAATGGCAAAGATTAAGAGACGCAGGAAAGACAGCTATTATGTGATGTGAAAGCAAAGAGCTCAAGCCAAGTATTTCTGAAACTGAGTTAAAGAGAAATTCAGAAGAGTCCTGGAAAAAGGTCAAAAAGTAGAATGACTGAACATAACAGTGAAGGACAATGAAATCAAAAATACTACATTGCAGATTACATTACTTACCTTTCATTTTTTTTCTTGGTGATTTGTTGACATTTTTAAAGAGAGACTAAAAATGTTGGTATATTGCATCACTTAACCCGGCACCACCTTAGATCTCCATCTTTATGTATTTCCAAAGAACGATCTCAAAGAGCTGTTCCTTCTTAACCTATCATAGACTCATACAAGTAGTCACTGCTTTTATGCAATCTTTAAAATCTGTAGTTTTATCTTTTTCCAATGTCTCACAACAATTCAAGAAACTGTGATCATACCGACCATATTAGCAGAAGACGCACCTTTTGATATATTTAGTACTGCAGATCTTTTCTGCTTCCTTTACATATTTTCCACAATTCTGTCAAAATATTTCAGCCACTCCCCTCGTTCAAAGTCGGTTTTTAGGTCTCTCTGTTATAACAGACATTAAATGATTCATTCCTTAGAAAATTGTGTGGCCATTTATAAAATTACAAAGCTATGTGGCATTTGTGTGGCACATTCTGATAATCAAATATGTGATTCTCTGTTATCCCTTTGAATCTATCTTCATCAGCTTATTGAAGAGCTTAGTCTCCATAAGACAGGAACATACAAATCTGCCATAGTGTTTATGCCTTATCAAAGTCACTGTTTCCTGTATACATGCTTTTCCTATACAGATGGTGGCATCACGCCATAGCAAAGCATTTGCAGTATTTTGGTCCCTAGAGGGAATAAGAATTGTGTAGTGTTCCCTTTTTTTTTTTTGCGTAGTTTAAAATTAGTATGAATCATAAGCCATATAAGTTCAGGTCTAGCTTGGAGGTGCTCCATTGTCACGTGGGGTTGGCCCAGCAGGTAGCTGAGTCTTTCCACCAGATGCTCTTCCTGATGCAGCCCCAAAAGGGGATTTGTGTCTCCGACTGGAATTGAACCAGTAACCTCTTGCTTGCCAAATAAATGTGTAAACCACTACACTATGGAGCCATCATCTGGGCTAACACACCACTTAAATATTGCAGGTGGAATTGTGATTGGTAACAGCATGAATATATAACTGAAATGAGGGGCTTCTATTATTTTATTATTTCCAGTTTACTCCAGTGTAATTATGACCTTTTCCTTCTCATTTTTCTTCCTTTTTGTTAAAATCAATTGAGGGAAGCTTTCCCAGATCTTGACAGAATCTGATTCCAAGATACCCCGTGGTCTTTAGGAACCCACTTATTTACATTTTCTACCATATATGGGTACCATGAAACAGACAGTGGCGTGGCTTGAGTAAAAATGTTTTTACTGTACATGAGAAGAACTTCATGGAAAACTTGAGAAAAAGCACTACAGAATAGTATCTCCAACTGAATGCTCTCCATGTATTAAGCAGGCAGGAATCTGAGACAACATGCAGCACTAGGAGTGCTTGAACCAATTAGCTTGCTGACCCTGGTAGTACCATCTTACAGGGATGAGGAACAAGTTCAAAATCACAGGGCCAGGAAGAGCACTTTTACCAATATGCCCTTGGCAGGCTGCTTTGATCCTGCGCATTGAATATGAGGGATGAAGACCATTTCAAAGAGTAGGAATGAATTACTAAAAGCATGGGTTGTTAATTTTCACTGCAACATTGACAAGGCAGCTGATGTCACTGTTTTTGCTGTCGTTTTTCTTTCTCCTCCGTTTTTTACATCTGTATGCCCAATGCTGATGTCATTAAAAAGTTTGGAGAAAAGAAGTGTGCCCCCCTTTTTCTTCTTCTGAAGAGAAAACATTGCTCAACCATCTAAGTGTTGCTTGTGTCAACTCTACCAGGTGTGCACACCACATGTGCACAATCTATCTCTCAAAGTCGCGCTACTTAAGTTTGTTTGTCTTTTGTCATGGTAAATGAGTAGCAGTGGGTCAAAGGTTTGCTCAGTGTTGAAAAGACTATAATGATGATGAATTGACATTATATAGCCTATTACTATTGTGAAATGATGCATTTCAATTATTAATAAAAGAAAATGAATTATTTAAGTGGTCAAGTCACATTCTTTCCACCAACTGGGATTAAGTTTCCAAGATTTCCATTTTTAGCTTATGCACCCATCACCACCACTGTTTCTCATTTAAACTTTCAAATCAGTCTTTCTGACATCAGGTTATTCTCACTGTGTATCTGGGTGTGTGTCTCCTAGTATTTCAATAATTCTAGTTAAAGTTTAGATTTCATTAGATATGGTATGAAAACCTACCTTCTTCCAAGATGGGCTTTGAGACCACAAAGGGGAGCTCCTGTAGTGGTTCCATATACTTGTGCCCAGCACTGAGAATGCTAATCTGAGGCAAGCAAACTACCAGAGTCCCAGGCATGGAAGTCTGGTTGTGGTACCAGCTACGCACAGTGCCGGGAATGTCGCCACAGATGATGGTGCTTGGAGAGGGGAGGCTGTCATTGGGGAGGAACACACAGCAGGACTGCAGCTCCAACTTGAAAAGAGGGAAAAAAATAAGGGAAAAATGAAATCATGTTAACCAACTCAGTGTCACTTGATCAGTAAACACGCACCTGTCTTATGCCATCCAAGTGCTCAAGGGTCAAGGTTTTATGCCAACATTACAGGACTTGGACTGTGATGGAAAGGATGTAAGAAAAAAAAAAATTGTGCAACACTCTGGGTGTTGCTGGAAAAGCCTGAACATGCTTAACAACACTTTCCTTGGTTTAAAAAAGGGAAAAATCCTACATTTAGTCATGCATGCTAAATTGTCTTAAAAATGCTCTAACATTATACATACACATTTCAGTCCTGCTTTGAACAGTAAGACTTGCCTCCAAAAGCTTTTAAAAGCAGAATTTGAGACTCTTGAGCATCCATTGAAAACCACTGAAGTTCTGAATCATAAAAACAAAACACCTTTAACAACTTTGAGGTTTTGTCAGTTAAATATTGAAGTCTTTTTAAAAGGACTGGAGACCAATTCCAACTCCATTATGTCACACATATTTGTTGACCCCAAATAACACAAAAATAAACAAATTAAATAAAAGTCAGAAGCCTTTAGATCAGTAAACCAGTAGCCGGCACGAGTGCAAGCAACCATTCCGAGCCATAATATTGCTTTGTGTTTTTCCATTTTACCACAAATCCACTGATTTATAAGCCCAGTTAATGAAAAGGAAAGGAGTACAGGGTCCAGGGGGCAGACAGCAGGTGTTGCCAGATACTTTGTGTGTGCATGTGTGTATATTTCTGTCAGAGAGACTACTATTTCTATACAGTTGAGGTGTATACAAATGTTCATTCTCAGTCTCACTTATTAGAGATGTGGATACTGTCTGAGCACCTTGGTTTCATGAGCAAGTAACGCTGTACTGTAAGATATGTTCGGTGTATTTTACACGTTACACACACAGACACACATTCTCCATCATAATTTGCATATGTACTTGTGTAATCTTTGGCTATAACTGGACGGCCTGGAAGCCTCTTCTCCAAGTTTTCACGGGAATTGAGAGAGAAGGCGAGACAGAAAAAATGACTATGAAAGCAAGATCAAGAGGAGGACGAGAGAGAGAGAGAGAGAGAGAGAGAGGAGGAGAGATACGGTTACACCTTCATCATACTCTGCTTCCTCTTTTGATTACTCTTTAAAGGGTGGTTTGAAATGGGAACACTTTTGCACAGTGACATATAAGGCTTTGGCCTTTTTAAGAGCTGGCGCACAGAGAAAAAAATTCATTGACACTGCCTGGGCTGTTGCAGATCTAAGCAGGGTTAAGCTGTAAAGCAGACAGACATACGGAAACTGCCGGTTTTAACACCATGACTCTGGTCTGCACTTTGGTGTATATATATTTATATATATTCAAGATGTCCAGCAGGAGAACATTAGCCTCAGGCACTAACCTCAAAGTCCTCAACCAACAAAATATCGACTGAACGATGATACTGGCTGATGGGTGTGTTGGTGTGAGGAACATAAGGACACAGAAAAAATAAGAGCAATGGCAGTCAGTAGGCTTCAGCTATCTATACTGTAATGTCAAAGATTAACAACAACAAAAAAGGATTACAACAAGTTTATTATAACAACTAGAATCCAGAGAATGAGTTTGTTTTAACCACCATCTGATACAAAGAAGGAAATCACTACATCAATGAATGATCAATATCAGAATTGTCACATCAATTGGCAGTTTGATTAAACAGCTGGATCATTTCAGTGATAATTGAATGTAAAACAAAGCTCAATTATAATTCAAAGGGATGTTATATACCGCATATCTGAGTACATTTACAAAAGCTCAACCCCATTACCTCGAGGAAACAAATTTAATCATAATAAATATAAATATAAACCTTATACTTAAATATTTGCTGTTTCAAATAGGTCATTTGGGCACAGACTGTAAATAACAATTACAGTACCATGCCGTGCCTGATGGTTGACCAAATCTGTCACCATATATCACATTTTGGGAATCAAAGTTTCAAACATAATCACAGGAAAATATTAAAAACTAAAATAAATCCTTAGTGATGTTAAGTTCACTGAAATTAAAAGCTAATGGAAATGGGTCAGTTTGTGTTTGAGAGGTAAGATCAGAACATCTGTAAGACTATTTAATTCACAAGACACTTTATTTCATATCAACCTCTTTAGTATAAAATTGTGTGAATTTTATTTAATCAAAAATTAATAAAGAGCTGATTTTTGTTAACTGCATACCACCATATCTGCTATAGTGAATGTGTACAAAAAAAACCTAACACCTTGTGTTTGTTTGGTGTTTGTTCATGATTTTATAATGCTTATGGAGTTGTTTTCCATGGCAACACAAAACCAAAGATGACGTCAGGTGTATGGCAGCCACAGTATTGCCACATTACACAGAAAAATACTAACAATAATTAGATAACATCTCACAGATGACAACAGAGGAAAAGTCAGACAATTGAATGACATTCACTAGGCTTTGCGACCACTGTTTCTATACTGTTTTCTAGATGTTTATACAATAGCAAAAAGGCACAAAAGGCTTCAAGGGGCAGAGTATGTAATGGAAAAGAAAATGGCATGTCAGTCCTAAATCTGGGTGATACAAAACTAATCTTTGGTCGGCTGTTTTCTGCTTTCATTCCCCTTTGATGACAGCTAATAAAAGCCACAAACACACAGAAACAAACATGTTGTAATTACCAATGGCAACAGTGCACAAGTCCATCAGAGGACAGTGATTAAAGCAATAGTGTTTTTGTGTTTTTAATGAGAAGGGGAGTTTAGGTCTACAGAGCATTCCATGCACTGGGGACCATGGGGCGTTGTTGATGAATCCAATTGCTATCTGGATGACAGCACAAAAGAACAAATATTACTATTACTGGTTGGTAGATATCTTCTTAAGGTCTTATACTAAACTCTGGGCAGTTCATGTACAATCTTCTAATTATAATCCATATCTATTCAGGGGCATAGCAGTCAGGTTTTCAAGTAAGATCAAAATATAATGTGAACTGCTAAAGCTGGTCTAAAATTGTTATATTTAATAATACACAATATTTAGGAATGTTTTAGAATATGAAACTTTAGTGCCAAACACTTTTTACTGAAATGTACTTAAAATGCCAGCCAACATATTGAAAAAGAATTTTAAATGCCCATCTTTGTTGTTACGGTTGTGTCACGTTATTAGGAACGTGAACTCAGAACTGAATGGCTATCCTCCACCCTGTTCTCTGTGCTACCGTTAATAGCAGGTCATCCTGGTCACCTCGCAGACCTTTCCAACGCTCCCTCTCTGTGGTCTAATGCTTGAGCTGTGACTCATACACACACAGGGAGACAGACATACAGTATCCAAACAAAGACGACAGGGGCAACAAAGGGCAAGAAAGGGGAGCACTGGAACTGCTGAACAGTGCTGACAGATCCAAAAGAGAAATAGTCTGAGGTCAGAATGTCCCATATACATCATTGCTTTGATGACTGCCAAAACCACTGACAGCATCTCTTCTCTCTGACCAACTCTACATCCCTCTATCCCTCCGTCACTCTAACCTCCCATGCCTCTGTCCCTTTGTCCCTCTCACTGCTGAGCATGCATTGATTCAAGGTGGAAAATCTGTGTTGAGATGTTGTTGAGATGAGGAGAGGAGAGGAGAGTCCTGTGTTCAGGGTTATGGTTGGCATGGTAACATACACACAAGAAATTTTGTCTGTATTCATAGGTCAAAGTGGAAAGTGAGAGTATGTATATGTTTTATGTCTCAACCTCAGGTGTAAAAGTTCAGCTGAGGTTGTGCAGGGTCATGTTTGGTATTCCACACAATTGTGTTTAACAGCTCTATAACAGGCCAATAAACACAGCACTGGAAGCAGTTAGTCTGTGCGACAATGTCCCCCTCCCACGAGCTGAGGGCCAGGCCAAGTTCATGTATGTTTGTGTGTGAGAGAGAAACTTGCACAATGTCCTGTGACAGGAGGAAACTGACAGGAATACCAGGCTGACCTAAAACTCATTATGTTCCGTCACATGCTTGGGTGGCAGAGGGCCACATTTTCAGTACTCACCGGCCAGTCACAAGGCTCAGCAAACTAAATTATATTTTTATCCAAAATAGGATAGTGGAAATTTATTTTCTGTTAGTGTAGACCCATGGAAAGGCAGCATTTCCAAATACAGCTAAAGGAAAATTCTGAAATGAATTTAAAAATAGAAATGGGCACAAATAATATGTGAAAGCCAGAGGCATAATTGCAGTGTGGAATATCTGTTACACAACTTTACCCTACTGGGTTTAAGGGTAATGTGGAATAAAACTGCAGCAATAACAAGACAGATAGCCCCTAGAAATGACTCAGTCACAACAGATAATAAAGTGTGTGAGATATGCTTAAAAAATCATGTAGTTTATAAATTTATTTCTGATTATTAGATGGATAAACAGGGCTGAACAGTGTTTGAAAGGGATTAAAATTCAGATTTGTATTCAAGTTGGCCCAAAGTTCAGAATGGCAGATGGTTTCATATAATATCTGTGTTATTATAGAAGATTCAGTAGGGAAAAGAGAAATCAAAGAGGCATAATTATCCGTTCCTTTTGTCCAGTGACATCATGTCCTGTCAAAGTGAAACAAAATCTTTCAACATAACAAATGGAGTTAACACTCAGCAACCTGGGACCATACTTTAGTTACCTACTGGCTCTAATAACAGATTCAGTCAGGAAAATAACACTGATGGACAATGTAAGTATCTGTGTGTGCGTGCATTCAGGGGCCATGGATCGCTGGATCACTTGCAACACATTAATATACTTCAAAAATAGCGGAAAAAAACCCCAAAAAACCACCCACTTTTCAATTTTGACCAGGAAATCTCAGTTAAACAAAAACGAGACTGAAGCCAATCAACTCCTTATGAGGCTGCACGTGCTGGGATTTTACTGTGAAAACATGCTCAAATGACAGACTCACACATTCACAAAAACACACACATACACTGTGTGTGCTTGCATGTTCACTTGCAAAACTGAACATGTACACAATCATAGATCATATTTCCCCCTTCCAACTGCAGTCATCAGTTATTTAAAGAAAAAAAAAAAAGTCTGGATTCAGAATTTTAAAAAACTCTTTAGGAGAACACATGAAAAAAACGTTCTGGGATCAAGCTAAAACACCTGAATTCAGAAACTGTTGCTTCAAGAATGTCCCTGATCTTTTCAATACCCTTGTTGAGACCTGACACTGTGTTTACTGCTTCTTTTAAAGTATGATGTCATTAATATTTATGTACCACCTATTCACAACAGCAGTCATCTCAAGGGGCTTTATTTTGTAAGGTTAGGACCCTACAATATTAAAGAGAAAACCCTAATAATCAGACGATCGTCTATGAGCACTTGGGATGCAAAGAACTCCCTTTTAACAGGAAAAGACAGTTGGCAGAAGCAGGCTCAGGTGGGGGCAGCCATCTCCCCTGACTTGTTGAGGGGAAAGGGGAAAAAAATAGCAAAAAGGAGAGCACAGAGAGACCACAAACAGGACAAAACCCAAACTGGGAGCTGGTTCCACAGGAAAGAGGACTGATAGCTACAGGTTATGCCTCCCATTCTGCTTCTGGAAACTAGAAACCACATTCAAGCCTGCAATCTGAGAATGAAGTGCTCTATTGGGATAATATTATACTATAAAGTTGTTAGGATGGGGCCTGATCATTTAGGACTCTGTATGTAAAGAGAAGAATTTTAAATTCAGCTCTGGATTTAAAAGGGAGCCAATGAAGATATGATGTTTCTTTCTAGTTGTGTGTCTGTTCAGTACAACAAACTGGCTGCTGCATATTTTCTGCAACTTCTTGTAGGTTTGCCTTGATGGTAAAATCACCACAAAAAGGAGTCCATAAGGCTGCCTTCAACATAATTCATGAACACCAGCGAGAACACCGCTTTGTGAATCTGACACAGAGAAAAAGACTGCATTTCTTACAGTGCATCCGCAAAGTATTCACAGTGCTTCACTTGTTCCACATTTTGTCATGTTACAACCCTATTCCAAAATGGATTCAATTCCTTTTTCACCTTTTTCACTTGTACTTATGTACAAGTGTTGTACATAAGTATGTATGTGTTATATTTTAGTTTTTTATTTTTAATAAATTTGCAAGAATTTCAAGCAAACATTTTTCACTTGTCATTATGAGGTATTGTATGTAGAATGTTGAGGTGAAAAATTCATTTAATCCATTTGTGCTCACAAAGATGAATTTGCATGCCAGGGATGAATTTGACATCCCTGGCATGCAACAAAATTCTCTTATTAGGTTGAACATTCAATGATGAGAGTGAGTGGTATGACAGTACACAGCCTTCTGGGGTAAAAAGCTGGCTGAACATAATGTTGGGATGTATGTCATTTGGCATGATAGACTAGCACTTATAAGTCTCAGTATGCATGCTGACAAACAAGATTCAGTAAAAAAGCCCCAGAGCTTTTGAGAGTAACAGATATTTTTTAGTGACAGCCTAATTATTTAATTAAGGATCTGCTTACACTTTGCTCTATAATACACAACTCTAATTGAATGTGGATTCTGGATCAAAAAGCCATATGCAGTAAAGAATAAATAAATACTACTAGAAAAAAGACAGACACACAGAAAGCTAGAAATGTAAAAAAAACCAAAAAAAAAGCAACTGGAAATATATCCATTTTGAGGTTACTTTGATTAAATGTTAAGATGCCTAAATACATTTTTCCCTTTGTTTCTTTCCTCTCATCCCTTTCTGGCACCAGATCACAGAGCTCTAAAAATGGGATTCTCCTTCTTATTGTGTGTGTGTGTGTATGTGCGTGCAGCAAGTTCTGCTCAGTTTTATTCCCGATCACTTCTCTGCACCATCAGATAGTGTTCAGAATACAGCCACATGTGCTGACCCTGTTTCAAATCTTTCAGTCTTAATACCCCCAAAAAGCATCCCTTACTTCATGCTCTTCTGAGCGGCAGTGAGAGTGCATGATCTGTCTTGTGTCGTACTTCTCCCTTGAGTCTTTGTGAGGATGGTTTATCTGGTTCCAGCAGAGCAGGTTCTAATAGAGAGGAAGCTGAGGGCCAAACACACTCAGGCTTTAAAAGGCTGAGGCCATGTGGGAATGGCCTATATAACCACAGGAGGCTCTTAGGATCTGCCGGGCCTCGCCAGTAAATGACAGAACAATGAGTTAGATGGAGGACAGCCTGTCTACTCTGTCTACTCTTAAGACCAACTTAGAAGAGCAGCAGAGAGTATATTATTCACCGACAGTCATTCATAGAATACAGTTAAATGTTTCAATCATGAACTGACAGATTACAGGAACAAAAGATCGACCTTATCTAAAAGAGGGATTAGAAATTTTATTGATCATAACAAAATAAACCAAAACAACATGACTACTGTTTACCCTCAGTAAAACAGTGGAGATTTTAGAAAACTGAACTGCTCCATTGTATGAATGGGTTCATGTGCTCCAACTGAAAGAGCACACAACCTGAACAATCTGAATCTTCAAGTGCCATTAATGAAAGAACCAAATGTACTTTTTTCTGTATTATATGACACACACATGCAGCACAGCAGTCATGCAACAGAGTACTGCAAGCACTACAAGCAATTACTGTCACCCTCACCTAACTTGACCCAGGCAATGAAATACGTGCGATATCAGTCCTGTGGCGCTGTACAAATCCGCTCTTAGGCTTATTGTTTTCATATCACTGCAGGGAAGAGAAACTTGGATGTCCCAACTCCAACTCTGTACAGACCTTAGCGGAGCACAGACTTCGTAGGTCAAAATCACCCCTCTGTAGAGAGACCCACAACATATGAAGGCCGCACACACACACACACACTTCCACATTCAAACACATACATACTGACACATTTTTCCCTCATTTTTTTCTACACACAATAATAAAGCCACGACACACAGGAAATCACCCAGAGATAGAGGAGAGGAAATTAGAAACACCCTCTCAGCATCCCCAATGAAAACATTTGCAACTCTGGAGCAGAAAAATCTCAGTGGAAGGATCGGCTGCAAACGGAAAACACATCCCTTTGTTTTAAAAACCTGATACCTCTCCAAATGTAATCTTCCTGTGCCTGCACCAGACAGGACACTGTGTTTCCTAAGTGGCCGGTCAGATGAACAGAAGGTCCTCAGAGCACAGAACCCACTACCCCACCCACCCACTCTTAACCTTCTGCTCCCCTCTTCTTCTTTATATCTTCCTGAATTTTCTGTTCAGAAAAAAAACCAAAACAAAACAAAAACAAATTTGAAATAATGGGTGTAATAATATAAATAGCGCCTTCCTGTATATTAACATGATTAATGTGTGTACCTGAAGATGCCATTACGCAGATGTGGTGCACAGATAGAGATAGAAGTTTTGGCTGCAACCTCAGAAAGCAGCTTTATTTCCTGGTGTCCATGAGAAAAACATTTAAGCATCATGCCTTCTGACACCAGATAGACTACGTCTCACCCACATGCCACCACAAGCAATAAGTTCGTGGCCTGGCACTGCAGAACAGCCAGGCAGCCAGCCATCCCTGTGGCCCTGCATTCCTCTCTTCTAACACTGCTTACAGAAGCTGACAAGCTCTGGAGGTCTCCCTGGCCGAGGTGGAAATCTGCAAAAATAAACGCTTTAGGTGACATGAAGGCTTTGTTTGTTTCTGCTGGCCCAGCTGTTTGTGTTAGCGCGGTGGGTTAATTGCGACTTTGATCGCTGCGTTTATTGATCCAACAGTGGCCTTAGGAGCGCGGCTGGCCTGGCTCGCCTCACCTACTCCCACCCCTGATCTCAAACAATCACCCCTCCACCACCTCAGCATGGTGAGCCAGTACAGATGGGGTCTAATGGGCTGAACATGGTTCTCCATTGGCAGTGCGTTAGCAGACTGTAGGGAGCGACAACCAGCCCATCTACCTGCAGAGAGGGTCTGTCGCCAGATGGAGGCACTGTCCAAAGTAGGTGGTACACCCGGCCTATGTGTACCTTACTCTTGATTGTGCTGTTGTTGATCCGTCAGCCAACCATGGAGGAGAGTGAAGTTATAACATACAAAGAGCTGAAGTGAAACTGAGTGTAAAAAAACAACTCAACCCCACCCCTGCAACCACCCAGTCTCAGGGCAAAAAACCAATTATTTATTCATTTGTGCAGACACTGTCTATGCTTTTCATACTGTATTTTTGATCTTTGATGTTTTTTGCACTTCTCCTGTTCCTGGTGAACTCTGGAACGGGAGAAGCAAATCAGTGCCTTTCCTGTTCCAGTCCACTTGTCAACCAATCAGCATTTGACCTCGGCAGAGCTGCGCTATGCGTTGTATTTTAGGTTTTGGGGTACCGAATGGGAGCACATTTGCGTAGGTTGAAAACCCCTCTCCACAACTGAGGTATCATAAAAAAAAAGCATAAAGGGGACCATGACAAATTAAGTCTGAGGATATATTTGGAGCGGGTGGTTGAGAATGCACATACTCTGATCTGATAGCTGATTTTTGGCTGAGCAGCGCCAAGGATGGGAGAGTTTATCCTAGGTGAGAGAGACTGCCTTTTAGTAAGGAACAGAATGGGCTAGAGGTTAGATTGTAAATGATGCAAGATTCATGGTATAACTGACAGCTTAGAGTAAAGCCTTCCACAAAGCCGGTTTGACTAAAGTTTGGCCAAAAGTAAGCTGGCTTGGTTTATCTACAGTGGTGGTGGTGTGGCCAGACAGTTTTGCCTTGGGCTAACTGAAGTGAGTCAAGGTGGCTGTGATAGTGTTATGCAGTTTGTAATACAGGCCAACTTGGATTAAATGGTGATGGACTACAGATGAAAAGAGGATTCAAGGGCTAACTCTGGCAGATTTTCACCACTACTGATTTATACGGTGTGACCTAGTGAAGTAGGCCAAACCAGGCTGTTCTAAACCCCAACTGATCTGATTTGACCTGTGTTTGGCATGGCTTCCTTCACTGTCCCAAGACAAAGGGTGGATGTGTGCTCCAACAATTTAACCAGAATCACATCCAAACGAGCTTTCCAAGACACATTAAAAAGATCAGGGCATTAACTGCACATCATTTTTCTATGACAATTTTAAAACATCCCAATTCTATCAGCAATTGTAGCTTCTGTGACAATTTTGTACTTGCTGTAGTGTATCGGAGGGTTTTTTTTTTCCAAATAAAATCAGTTCCAAGTCTCTAAACTGCCGAGATTCAAGAGGCTAAAAACACAGGAGAATCTTGGTAAGCACTTTTCCAGTGCAGTCCGGTGAGAGGGTCAAATATGCGAGTGTGTCTATAATGGCTCTGAGGTCATTAGTGTATTGACACAGCAGCAGATGATGGAATGGGATTCTGGCCACACATGCACATTAACACACACACACACACCCGTCAAGATGTGCACGTGTACACACACACACACACACACACACCAACATACAGCACAGACACACACACACACACACACACACCAACATACAGCACAGACACACA
>VUQS01006608.1:4528-18531 GCA_015108495.1 Heterochromis multidens
CCATTAAAGTGGGGGGGGGGGGGGGGGGTGGGGTGGGGGGTGTCTTTTTAAAGCAGCTAATGAAACAGGGCTCGGCTCCTTCCTCCTCCCTCTTCATCCCCTGATTGTATAAACTTGTGATTTGTCCTCAGAAACAGCACATCTTAGCAGCACAAAGTCTTTTAGTCATCATCTCATCAGTCTGTTACGTAATGTTTTCTCACTTTTCAGGGATTTTGCCACATTTTTATTAGTATTATTTCTGTGTGATTTTAGCACCGGGTGTATTTAAACAGGGCCGGGATCGGGTGGGAGTTTTGGTGG
This sequence comes from Heterochromis multidens, assembly GCA_015108495.1. NCBI lineage: Eukaryota > Metazoa > Chordata > Actinopteri > Cichliformes > Cichlidae > Heterochromis > Heterochromis multidens. The sequence continues at coordinate 4,832 of VUQS01006608.1, forward strand.
GTGGGGGGTGGGTTTGCCACATTATCATGTGATGATTCAGTATTTCAGTGATTCTACACATCAACACACACAAACACACACATACACGTGCGTATACACCAATCATCTCGAGAGATTCGTTCTGTTGTCATGTTTCCTGTTCTTTAGCGAGCCCTGATGTGACCAAACGTTATTTGTAAGTTAAATCCGAAAAATCACCGACACTAACAGCAAACATGTCACCGACGACGGAGGATCGGCGGGATTTCTGGGTAGTGTTTCGGCTGTGCAGAAGCGGCTGAGCTTTTGGTCGTTTTTGGTGCTGGAGTTGGTTCCTCAAAGGTGGAGGTGGTGCTTTGTGAGGTGTTTGAAACATGGGATTGTAAGGCTGAGGAAGAAGGAAGGTGTGGAGGTCCTGAAGGAAGATGAATGACATTCCAGGTAATAAGCTAATGATTTAGGAATGATTTGCTGTCCTGGATTGTGGTTTTCCAGGCTGTTCTCAGTTCAGATTCGTCTTATGTAATGATCTCCTCCGGTGCTTCTCTACTGGATGCTGTTTGCTGGGTTATATTGGATCAGCAGAGCTACATGTGCTGCTGTTTTCAGATGTCCACTCTGGGTTTTGGGAGCAGAAACATGGCGGTTCTGTTTGACTTGCTGCTGCTTTCAGAAGCGGCCAATAAACATGCAGTCAACACATTTAATAAGCTTGATGTCCTTCTAATGCAGTGAGTTCACATTCAAACGCAGCTTGATTGTTCTGTCAGTGGGGCTGTTGTGTTTGTTTTATATGTTCAGTTGTGTTGAGCCAGCCGAGAGAAGAAGAAGAAGAAGAAGAAGAAGAAGAAGACTACACGTGAGGATGGTGATGATTCTCTATCTGCCAGTAGAGATGACTGAGAGGGAGATGAATATGATGATAGTACTGATGGTCTAATGTTTGGGTTTGATGAAACTACCAGCACACACACACACACACACACACACACACACACACACACACACACTTCACCACCGCCATCACTCTGAGCCATAACTCTTTACTTTTCACCGATGACATTTCACTATTTTATTATCAACTTTTAATCTTTGAAACTTTTTAAATGTGAAATCATTTAATTAGAAAAAAGAAATGTGTTTTTTTCTCTTTTCTTTTGTGTGTGGGCAGTATTAAGCACTGTACCGACATTAACTCTGTATAAAGATATACATATATGTGAAACAGTTGAGGTGAGCAGCCGGGAGGATGATTTCCTATCGGTTACAGAGTCCGGAGGTGGAGGTGGTTCAGTCCCAATGTCCTGATCCTCCGCTCCCTGCACTCAGCTGCATTTACACCCAGCCGTGAAGCTTCGGCTGATTTAAAACATTTAATACGGCGCCTCGGGCTCTGATAAATATGTTTTTATTCTTTCATATTAATGAACCATGACCACAATGACCAAATACTGTGGCCACCTGATAAATGCTAAGTTAATATTAGCCAACTTCAAACTTTGCTCGTCCTAATTTGGCGCTTTGAGGCGACTGTTGTTGTGGCTCTATAAATAAAACTGAATTTGATACCAATATTTTTATGATTCACCTGGGTCAACATCTGCCTCAGCCAAGCAGCATTTCTGATGTCACCACATTAAAAAAGTCGGTTACCACAGGCTTCGTAGCTTGATAGCTAATTAATAGCTTGCTCATTTGTGCTAATTTTTTAAGTTTTAGCAAAGCTTTGGCTCTGAAGTTCAGGCTGTGCAGGCTATAAACATCTATATATGACTTTACAATTGTTTGAATTGGATTCAGAAAGATAAAGTGTTGCTCATCTTATTTTGGCTGGCTGACCTTTGCAAGTTAAAGTTAACCTAAAACGCTAATGTGCATTTTAGTAGACTCATAATAAAAAATGTGTGCTAGCAGATTAGTGTAAACTCATTTAGAAGCTTTGATGATGGTCTTAACTTTAATTTGAAAACCCTTTTTTCCCTTTTTTGCACCAGCAGCAGCAGGATTCTCCGTGCCGACGTCCCAAATGCTGATTGGCTGAAGCAAATGCCGGCCTTGAAAAAAGGACACCTTTAAATCGGGATATGTTTGAAGCTTTTGCAGGGACTAAAAGAACAATAAATGCACATGAGAGTGTCTCTGCAGGTAGTTTAAATCTGCTCCTTTGTGTCGTGTAACTGCAGCTGAATGTGACAAAAGTACAAAAAAACATCACCGTGTTAACAAGGGGGGCCTCCATCAGACTCGTGTCCTGTTCAGGTGTGTCCCGGCTGCAAACAGTCAGTATTTTTAAGGGTCTAGTTTTACAGTAACAGTATTCTATCATTTCATTGCCTGACAATGGATGTCTTGTCAGTGTTTTTAACCTCAGATAAAAGAAAAAAATAGTTTTTTGTGCACTTATTGACCATTGTGAGCTCTCTCTCTCTCTCTCTTATTCTTGGTGTGTAAGTGCATTGAGATCCCCACTGTGGGACCTGTGTATAGTCTTGCAGCATTGGTTATAACCTGAAGAAATAATAATGATGAAAACGAATGAATTCATAATAATGAAGATAATCTTATACTACATAAAAAAGACAGTGACTCTAGTTGTTGTTTGTGGCATGGTTATGCATTCAATGGTCATAATTTTAATGATTAAAACAAGACAAAAAAAACTCATTCTTTTCCACTGGCGCTGTTCTGCTGTTTTTATTTTCCACTTTTCCGTGTGCAGTATTGCCGTTCCTGTTGCTAATGGTGTTGCTAAGCCAGCTTGCTTGCTCAGTTGTTTACCACCAGAGCAATATATTGTAGCAGTTTGACAAAAATCAAGACGTTAAAAACAACAAATCCATTCCCTTCAATTTACGGCATACAAGTGCATGAATTTATGATTGCAAGTCTTAAGTGATATGATTATGGTGTTCTGTATTGTTTATCCTAATAAAGCGGATTTGCAGATGTGGTGTAATGTATTGCTCTGGCCACCCGTTATCCCGCACCCACCTCTGCTCACATCCTCTTCCTCGCAAATACACCGGCTCGGACGCTTTTCAAAGCACACCTGATGGATTTCACCGAAGAGCCAAAATACCAAATTATTTGTAACACAGGCAAAAAATCATAATTCAGTGTTTCGCCGCTGCTGGATATGGAGGACCATAACTGCCGTAATTAAAAAAAAGAAATAAAGACATGAATAAATTAATTGCTATGCACCAAAAACAATTTTAAAAAATCAGTTCACACAACAATCCATAAAATATAATAACTTATTTTTGTGGTAATTTAGCGATCTATTTACTTTCCGGCTTTATTTCCCCTTTTCTTTCTTTACTTATTTTAGACGATTATTCGACTAAAACTTTATTTCTTTGTGTGTTTCTGCTTCGTTATGCAAATGAGATGGGCTGTCCCTGAAAGTTGATTCTGTGGTCTGGACGTTGTGTTTGCAGACTGCAGGAGTCTGCAGAATCACTGGATGAGTGACGAAACGTTTCTCCTGCTGAAGACGATACTTCCAGATGAACAGAATCAACTTTCTGGGATTTCCTTACCTGGATGATCGTCAAGACAAGATGTGCGGTCATTCAGCGTGTTGTTCAGCAGGAGTAGCTTCTACAAGGCAAATGAATCACTCTTGTAATGTGTTAGATTCACAAATACGGATGCAAATTAAAGCAGTTTATGCAACATTGTATGAAATCATTAACCCTTACATTAATTTTTACTCTTATTTGTGGTGCATTTACTTTACTGAGTAATTAAAATTTTAGCATTTTTTAAAATTATGGCAGTTTTGGTCCGAAGGTGAAGAAGAAAGAAGCCTGACTGTCAGATTCTGCCCTGGTGCTATGTGAGAGTCATGAATTGGTCTCCATCGTATGAATGTGGCACAGGACAGATCTGAAAATGTCAATTTGGCCCAGATGAAGCCAAAACACCTGAAACGGGTGATCTACGGCGATGAGAAGATCAGCCTGCTGTTGTAATCAGGTGGAGGATGTGAGCAGCTCGCTCTCCATTCGCTCCAGTCTCCTCATTTTACTCTCTAACCCACGTCTCCTCGTAAACATGTGTAATGACACATACTGATCCTGCGTCCTCTTTGTCTGTCCGCTGACCGCGGCTGAACATGGCCTCGCTTTACCATTCCAGGATCCTGAGCGCAGGATTCAGAAAACCGACCATGTCAGCGCGATAAAGCATGAATTTCAATAACATGACATCTGAATTCCGACCTTGTGTGAGAGAATTGCCGTGTTCCCACAGCTCTGAATCACAGGGTGGAAGATCAGATCCTCTGTGCCTGGTAACTTCAGCTCTTGTCCATCATGAACTGAACCGCAGATCTAAAAGATGATGATGTCAGTCTGTGACCTTCAACTGATCATCACGTGTTTCAGATTCATGCATTGTGTCAGGTTGGACATCTTGGACGTTGGAGGTAGTTTTTTTTTTGTTTCTCCATAGTATGCTAGACTTTTTGTACTTCACTCTGGTTGCTTAGTAGCAGGCTTTATCTGATTCACTCCTCCATTTTTGTACATATCTGTGCCAACAGCTTGGGCAGACAGTGGCTTTTTTATTTGTAAAAACATAAACTTGCTTGCATATATAAATAAAATGAAATAATACACTTGTGTACTTGTTAATAAGGGAACATCCTGAGTTTGTGTCTTCATTTCTCTGATCAAGTCTTTAGTTAATTCACTAGAAATAATAAAAAAAAAATGGATAATGAGCATGTTCTGTCATAGCTCATACCTGCAGCAGAGATTCCTGCTTCCTGTTTATTTACAATATTTAATGTAAGGATGAATAAAAGACACCTTTATGCACGACTCATATGGCCGGATCATCATCCAAAAGGGAAGCTACTATAATTAATATTTGTGGTGATGGATATAATAAACCTCATCAGAGTTAGAAAGGATTGTTGTGTGGAGCTAAGACTGATAACCATCTACAGTAAAATGAAGTGCTGATCTGAGGACTCCTGCATTTTGATGCCAGCTGGTAAGTTGAATGCTGATTTATTCCATTTTCCTAACTGCTCATCCAGTCAGGGTTAGGCTGATGCTGGAGCTTATCTCAACCCACACTGAGCGAGAGGCTGGGTACATCCAACAGGTCATTATTGAGACAGAAGGCCTCACACCAAAGGTAAATTTAGAAATCAATAACCTCACATGCATGTCTTTAGCCAAGGGAAGAAAGAAAAAAACACGCTGGCACAGGGAGAACATGCAAACTGTACACAGAAAGGCCCCGACTGACCAGGAGGAACAAACCCTTGAAGAAGGGTTTAAAAGCTCCATCTAGTGGTCACATTTATGCATTACATTTTCCCAAAAAGACTGGTTGAACAGTCAGCTTTGCTCAGCTAACCGAGTGAGCTGAGCACCGAGGTCTCTAATACTCAGGAAAGTTTAGTGTAGGATACACTGGACCATCAGACCACACAAAAGATAAACATGGATGCCAAGTGATGCAGATAAATTAACTGCTGCATTTTGTGCCATAACCTGATGGTTTTACATCTTGAACTTGTGTTTAAGTTTTTTAGGATTATCACTCATTAGTTTGGCTTCAATCGCAGGAAGCTTTATTAAAGGCAGGAGTTACACTGGATCACCTCTGCAGCAGGATGACAAAATATGACCAGACATGATGAGCAGCTAATCTCAATGTGATAAACCGTTCATAAAAAAGAAAGAGGTCCAAACTGAAGTAGCAGATATTTTTCAACTTGATGCCCTCAGTTGTGTGACCTCCATAAAACAACCAAAGGACAAAGTCAACTCATCCTTTTTCATTTATATAAGTAAAAGTGACTAAGAAACAAACACTTTTTCCCACAAAGTGTTTGTTTCACTATTCAACCTCAGATTATTTACACTTTTATTGGAGTGTTGGAAAATCCAGCAGTGACACCTTGAAGTTAATTTCTCAGCATGTTATGTGATGGCCTTCATGCTTCGGCCATGTCTGCTGCCTTTCTGCTTTCAGTTTCCTTGCAGGTCTCTGGTGGACAAAGTTAATCAGTGGGAGCCTTTGGTCAGTCTGTCTCTCCATCCTCCCATCATCACGTTTCTGGTTTGTTGGCTTTGGCCTGGTTACTTTGGGCTTTACGCCTTCCAGTCATTATTCAAACACCCATCCAGGGTCATGGGTCATGATGGCGATAAGCAAAGTGGACCCAAAAGCAGAACTGACAAAGACACGTGTAAAGATTTTACAGAGTTTATTTGAGGTAAGTACTGGGGAACCTGGGGAAAGTTTCTTCCAGGTCCGGAGGATTTGTCCACTGAGAGAGCACAGAGAAGATTTAATCCACAGTCCACAGTTTCCACCAAGTAATATGAGAGAAGGTTGAGAGTGAGAGGTTTACTTGGTGTCAGTGAGAATGTCTTCCAGAGGGAGGGGCAGGGCGCTGGTTGAATCCAATGAACGGTAGCTTTTGGAGGGTGAGCAGGCAGGTGGAGGTGAGTGAAGAATGATCCTGGAGAAGTGAGAGTACTGAACAGTTTGCTGTCTGACTGTAGGAAACAACAGGAAGGCTTCGGCTAACTAAGAACAGGAGAACAAGATTAACACACAACACACAAAGGAATTATCCAGAGACTAGGTTAGGCCTGATTACCACGCTGAGGAGGCAGATTATCTGGTGGAGACTGGATGCAGCAGCTGGTCCTTTTATACTGGAGAAGATGAGTCTGATGGTCAACAGGTACATGGCTGAAGCGCAGGAAAACCACAGGGCTCCACCCCAAAGGGGAGGAGAAAACCAACATGGCCTCTGAGTTAGGAGGAGAGAGGAAAAAACCAAAACAGACCAGCGCCCAACGATGACTTCCAGCTGCTCACACACTGGTAACACTTTCAATTTAAAGGAAAAATTGGATGTATAACGTGAATTTGCACCATAAATAAAAAAGTTCTTACAATTAAACAAATATTTACTTTGATCTGCAGGGTGTTCGAATATGACACCAACGACTCGGCAGAGCTTTCCAGTGCAGTAACATCCACAGTACACACAACTGTCCAAAATACTCCCAACATAACAGAAGAAAAACAGTCCAGGCTCATGTTCTATTTTTTAAACACTGGGATTCATTCACGGGAATAAAAAATGTAATATATATGTTTTATTCAAAGCACAGTAACACTCATGGTAACAGATGATGGCAATACCTGTTATATCTCCCATATTTATACAGAAAGATATAGAAGTGATTAAGAAGTAGGACATATGTATGTAACATGACTCAGGGACATTTTTGCAGCGTACATTTGTACATCGTAAGCAAACGAGCACGTGTGTTTACACTTTTATATGTAAAGTAATACTATCATGTATTAGAAGGTTTTCTCTGTGGAAAAGTCAGTCAGAGTACAAATATGCAGCTGCTGTGTGCTAAAAGTGAGCCTCACTGATAAAGGTTTATTTGTGAGATTATCATTAGAAGATGCTCACATGTAAAATTAAAGTCAAATAAAAAACAGATACAAAAACAATTAACATAAAGCACATTCATGCAGGAGAAGTACTAGCATTTATTTATTTTTGATGAATTTCTATTTTAAACAGAAAACCAGATGCTGGACAGTCTGTATAAAAATAGTTTTAAAAAGTAGCAGCTAACTGGAGTCCCTGAACTGGATCTCTGGACCATGTTTGTGCTGTTGGAGCCTTTTGGAGCATTTTTAATGACATTATCTGACCAATAATATGGCAGCTGTGAGGTTCACTGGCACTAACAGACCGTCCAAGAAGTCTGAGCTCCAGTTTTGGTGAGAGAATTGTAAACTTAGCACTCCACCCCTTGTTCAAATATGCTCACTACCTGAATAACCAACATGGTGGTGGCTTCAAATTTAAGGCTTTAAAAATGCAGAATGCAGAAACTGACGGGTGACATCAAAGTGTCTATGTCCATCCTTTACCTACAGTCTGTTGTTAACCTGTTAAAGATTGCTGCTGCTGGTAGCACGGCTAACTTTAACTGATAGTTTTCATACATTTTTATTACTGAAGAAGTGATTCATGGTTTCTTGTCTTCCAAACGGCCTACACATGCAGTATTTGTGTGGACAACATTTTAATTACATTATGTTCAATTTTAACTGTTTGTTTTTTTTAATTGGTCGGTCTATATGCAGAATCTGTATTTTGGTCTCAAGAATCTCTAAAAATCTGAATTAAATGATGCCCAGGTTTTCATAGATGACATCATCCAGTGAAGCATCTTTTCTTGTACTGGTGATAGGAGAGGAGGAGGAGGAAGAGGTGGAGGGGGTGCTGTCAGCAGATGATGAGGGGCTAGATGATGGTGCTTTCTTACAGATATGAGCGTAAAGATGAGCAAATGGGTCGAGCTTGGTTTCACTTTTCAGAGACACTCTGTCCTTCTCTCTGGTGGGTTCGGTATAAATGGCTTCACCGTCTGCAGAACGCTTTGTTTCTTCTTTGTTCTGGAGGACACTCTGTTTGTTCTGGTGTGAACTTATCTTGTCGTACACCTCCGAGTAGACTGAATCCAGGTCGGCAGTGTGAGGGGTGGGATGTGGAGCAGCAGAAGGGGCAGGTTGGCTTGAACCTGGGGGTTTGAGCGGAAGAACGCTTGCAGGGTCGATATATGTAGCTCTGACTGGCTGGGCTTTTACTACAGGCCGGATGCAGTCAGTCGGATCAGCGTATATGGCCTCTGACTGGTCTCCACGGTTACCTGTAGAGGAGCCGTCACGTGTAGGGACCAGTGGGAGCGGCATGAGGGTGATAGGAGCTGGATGAGCTGAGACACATTCTGACACACCGATCAAATCGTCTTCAGCATGTGCACCCTCTTCTTTCCTCTCCTGTGTCCTCAGCTTGTTCTCCAGGATGGCGGCCATGCTGGTCATATCGGGTACTTTGGGGAGGGGGGAATGAGCCTGTATGGTGGTTACGACAACTCTCTCTCCCTCCTGGTTTTGGTTGGCCGACGAAGTCTTTACTTTGATGGTGCTCTGAATCAGGCGGAATATTTTCTCAGCCTGCTGTGTCTCAAAGGTGAACGTTCCAGGACCGGAGTCGCAGCGGCGCCCGGCTTCAATGGTTAAGGTCAGCTGGTAAGAGAAGAAAAAACAAACTTCTTACCCTTGTGAAGCTTCAGTTTTCAGTTTTAAAGGTTTGTAAATTCTTTCATTTGTAAATCATGAACTAAAACTTTACTGAGAATGTGAAGAAACAGCAGCGTCAAAGAGATATCAACTGAACTGAGCTAGGGCCAGGCCATACTTTTGTGTTACACCATTTTGTACCACATGATGGCGCAGCAAGTTAATGTGGCATCCAATGCTCCCCGAGTCCAACATGAGAGGAAGAGGAAGTACCCATACCAATGTGGAAGTGAAATATGGCTGAAAAAAAGGCCCCAGACCCCAAAACCTCCCTGCTTTGAGGCACGAGCCCCAATCTGAAGCTAAATACTGAATTTTCTTGCTTCTCACTAAACTCTGGTAAAATGGTGCCCCCCTGTGGTAAAAGATTTAATTACATTTTGCAAAGAGTGCTTTTAATGAGCCCCACGAGAGGAGCACACCACACCTTATCTTTTCCATATCGCCTCAGGAATTCATACGGCCACTCATTGACAATGTTCTTCTTCTGGGTTTCTTTCAGAAACAATGCCTCTCGTCCCACCTGCAGCCAGTATGCCCCCTGCAGGCCACAACGAGTCGCTGCATCCGACCTCTGAATCACCACCCAGAACTCAAGGGCTGCAAACAAGGAGGAGAATCTTGTAATTCACTACTATGCAAATCAAACAAAGCAAAGTTGATGCAATAAATTTAACGCAGTTTTAAACAAAGTAACACAATTTTACAACAAAAGACTCCTCAAACATTCAAGAACTCACAACTAATGATAGCCTGACTGCACAGTGTGACGTTTAGTCTTTCTGCTCTCATTTAAAGAAGGTTTTTGAAAACTATTTTAAGAGCGGGTGTTGAATGTGGAAGAAGATCATCACGGTCCATTTTTATTTAATTGTTAGGCAGCCAGAGCAAGGCATCTATATTTTATACTTCTAAGATATTATTTCTATCCCTGCTGCTCACCATTTGCTCAGTTTATTTCAAATGTTCATATTTTCCCAGACTTGTCAGAATTGTGAGATACAATAAGAATTACTAAACTACAGTAAAGGTTCTGGTAGCTCATTGCCCAGACTGTGCTGTTAATTCAGAGAAAATTTCCTTGAATTGTTTATCTTAAAAATACATTGAGATTACCTGTAAAACTTATTCAAATACATTTAAAAGTCCAAAATTTATGCCCCCTTCACACTTTCCAAAGCCATCCAGTGGGCCAGATTGGAGTCTTTGCTGGGCCGATGCTGACCCCGAGGCCTTATGTTTGACACCCCTGCTCTAGCCCTTTCACTCTCTGGCTTTCCTGTTCCATAGGGGGCGCTCTTAAGCTCATCCAGAATGAAGTGTTAGGAGAAGACAAAAGCAAAGAAAGAATGTACCTTCATCTACTGAAGCGTATATCTGGTTCTCCTCCATTTGGAGCTGATTAGAGTGTTGATGGCCTCTTTTCTGAGAGAGCAAATGAAACAAACTAGCTATAAAATGGGAAAGCTGGCTATTGATGGACTGCAGTAACATTTATCAAGACACAAGGAAATTTTAAAGACACTGAAAAATTAAAGTGATGTATGTAACATTACACCTGAAATGTGCTTTGACACAGTTTGTCCACCCAGTCAGCACACTCGTCTTTGAGTGCAGCAAACACCATCGTCCTGTCCTGAGTCTCCACGCAGAACGCCCACATGTTCTCCTGCAAACAGAAAGCAGCTTTAAGCATCTTTTAGACAACCACTGACATGTGGAAACATGAGAGGTGAGCAGGAAGGCTCACCATGGGGCAGGCCTCAGCATTCGGGGGGAGTCTGAGGACGCTGATCAGCTCAGACAGTCGCACCACCTTCATCTTCCGGTCCCCGTGAGGCTGGTGGTGTCTTCTGACCCCGGTACCGTGATCACCCCCTGCACCGCTCCCTGCAGAATACACGGTGCACAAACAGGAACAGAGTAACAGCTGACTCAGCTGAGTCTGGAAAGGATTTGTGGAGATTATTTTACTGAGAACATTTGACAAACATCAATCAGACGAGCTGTACAGCTTCTAAAACACCGAGGCCCCCACCTGAACAAGTTCAAACAATAAACTTCATGCACACTTTGCATTGTGGTGAGCCCATTTCTACCCAAGGAGTCTTTGTTCAGAGCACGCGATTCTTTTCAGGGTGGAGAAACTGCATGAGGCGACATGTTTTCCTGAATGTCAAACAGCCGCAGGCGATACTTTAACTTCCAGTCAGAGGTGTGGGGAGTGTTAGGGCTCTTGGCTGAACCCTGGTTTAAAACCAAGTGAAATTAAAATGTGTGTGTGAGTGCAGCTGAAGACCAATACTGCTCTAACAACACAGTAATATTTCAAAATTAGTCTGTTTATAAAGAAAAGGTTAAGCACTGTTAGCCAATCGTGCTCACAGACACAAATGAACAAAACACTTTTATAATTTGTTCATGTCAGTACAGTCAATGCAAGACCACAGATTGTGGTCTATGTGGTATTTTCAAGTGCTGAGCAAGGTGGATCTGAACAATCGACTCTTATGCAGTAGTGACTTGTGAGCCACAAGGTCGGCCCGCCCTAAAGCTCTCTGTGTGGACTTGATCTCTTTTTTGGCTCTAATGGGATCGTAATGATGATATAATAATCATAATTTTTTTATCCAATCATCTGGAACGTGTTTACTGAGGTCAAAGAAAAGAGAAGTTGTTTTCCCTTAATCAAACTTATTTTGGCAATAAAAGAAGCCGCCCCCTGCTGGCAATTACAAAAAATTCAATTCAATTTTCAGCTACAGCCACCTTTTATAGACACATTATGCCATCCATCCATTCATCCATCCATCCATCCATTTATCATCCATCCACCCATCCATCATCCATCTATCCACTCATCTATCCATACATCCATCATCCATCCATCCATCTATTTTCTGCCTTATCCAGCTTTGGGTCACATGGGCAGCAGTCTAAGCAGAGACACCCAGACCTTTGTCTCTCCCAGCTCATCCAGGGAGACACCGAGGCGTTCCCAGGTCAGCCTAGAGATATAATCTCTGCAGCGTGTCCTGGGTCTGCCCCAGGGCCTCCTCCCAGTAGGATGTGCTTGAAACGCCTCACCCAGGAGGCATCCTTGTCAGATGCCCAAACCACCTCAACTGGCTCCTTTCAGTGTGGAGGAGTAGAGGCTCTACTCCGAGTTCCTCCCAAATGACCAAGCTCTTCACCCTGTCTCTAAGGGAGACCCCAGCCATTTTTCATTTTTAACTACCCAGAGCGCGAGGCCATAGGTGAGTGTGGGAATGTTGACTGACCGGTTAATTGACAGCTTTGGTTTCATGCTCAGCACTTTCCACAACAGATTGGTATAGTGTCTGCATCACTGCTGACACCACAACAATCCATCTGTTAATCTTGCGCTCCACTCTTCCATCATTTGTGAACAAGACCTGGAGATACTTAAACTCCTCCACTTGGGGCAGCAACTCAAAGTGAGCACTCCACCCTTTTCCAGCTGAGAACCATGGCCTCAGACTTGGCAGTGCTAATACTCATTCCTTCTGCTTCACACTTGATGGATCGGATAGTGATGTGTCAGCTCAAGAGATGAATGCCTTGATTTTCCTGGTGTGAACTCGGGGAGGCTAAAGAAGTTTAAGTGAGTTAGCTGTCCTTTTGTGAGCAGTGACGGCTTGACCCTCTGTCTTTGAGGCCTCTGTGCAGATGAATACAATGACTGCAGAGATTCTCTGAACTCAGGCTAACATGGAGAGATCCAGTTTAAGTGTGTTAGCATGACTAGTGAAGAAGCAGGAGAGAGCTTGAAGTCTTGATTGGAGCAGAGGCTCCAGTCAAGACAGAAATTCAGATAAATGATCTCTGTTAGTGTTTATTCCTGCTGTGGTTCAATGAAATACTGAATTTCTTTTAGGACTTTAAACACACTGACTGCATATAAACTTCATATGGAAGTCCACTCTCTTATATATAAGTTGATCATATTTAAATGCTTCAATTTTAAATATGATCAACTTATCTTTATTAATGGGCTACGTACCACAGGCCTTTAAAACATTACTTAAAAAGCCATCACTTGACCCAGCTGTCTTAGCTAATTATAGGCCAATCTCCAACCTTCCTTTTATCTAAAAAATTCTTGAAATAGTTGTATAATAGCTAACTGATAATCTGCAGAGGAATGGTTTATTTGAAGAGTTTCAGTCAGGTTTCAGAACTCATCACAGTACAGAAACAGCATTAGTGAAGGTGACAAATGATCTTCCAAATCCAAGTCCAAGATAGCTTTATTGTCATTTCAGCTACATACATGTTATACAGTACATAGTGAAACGAAACAACGTTTCTCCAGAACCAGGTGCTACATATAACATTTTTGACAAAGTTACAGACTGTACATAAAGTGAGACGTGTGCGTGTGCGACATAGACTAACTACATAAAGTGCAAACAAGTGCAAACAAGTGCAAACATGGGACACAGACAGTGCAAAAAGAACATTTAAGACTAACAAAACATGTAGCCAACAAGGAAGACATAGAGACAGAGCTAACCAGTGAGATGATTAGAATAGGCTTTAAATTT
>VUQS01006613.1:6602-23389 GCA_015108495.1 Heterochromis multidens
CTGCTCTCTTCAGTGGGAACGGCTTCCCCCTCCTCACTGGTACCCATATTTTTCCCTTTCCCTCGCCGCTTCCTCCTCGAACGAATCTCCCACACCAGTACAAAGTCTGCACCCCAGAACAAAGGCGTGAAAGGTTAAATGAATGAATGACTTTGTCATCTACCACTGAGCTGATGAAAACTGATGCAAAGCGAGCTGCCTACCAATCTTAGTTCTTCCATCTCTGAAGTAATTCCCCAGCTGTGGAATTGGTTGCTTACTTTTTGTAGTAGAGTGCATATAAATGGGGTCATCGCCATCCATATCTCCATTAGCAGCTGCAGCTGAAAGCTGACAGTGGAGACACCATTAATATATCATGAAAATCTGTAAAGCACGTGATAGCTGCAGACGAAAACTAGAACATTTCTGCTCACTTTTCTGCATTTGAACCTTGTCGTTTTGCGTATAAATGTTTAATTGTCTTTAGATGAGTTTAACCATATATTCTTGCGCCAATAGATGGCATCATAAATGCCTCCACTTTGCAGTAACGAGACCAGAAAGATGAGACAGAAAACAATCCCTCAGCTTTTCACAGGATGATAGAAAACAATTTTTCAGTGCAGTAAAGTCATGCCTCACCACAAGTCGTTATCAGTCTCCTCACAGTACCTTGTACTCATGTTTATATTACATGAAGGATAAAACCTCTCAAGACTCACTCACTGCCGCATCTCTGAGAAATCAGTGAAGCCAGAAGGGAACAGAATAATGAATGGCTGCTGTGTGAGAGTGATGCTATTTTCTATATTTATGTGGCTTGAAAAGGTAACACACTGCAGTATTGCAGGAAATAAGTAAAACACAGCTTACATATCGTGGGGGGATGAAGCTCCCATTCTGCAGACTCCCATAGCTGTCTGTGGTTTGTGCTTCACCCCCAGTGTCCAGATCCAGGAGAACCTCTCTGTCTCCCTTCAGCCGCTCTGAGCTCTTTTTCAACATGATGACAAAAGCTCCTGTGATTTGAAACAAACAGTATACCTTCACATGAAATCTGTACTTAAGGAATTCAAAGATAACTCCAGACAGGCTTAAGGTAAGAGATAAAAAAAAAAAGGAAAAAAAAGTGGATACTGCGCCTTTGCTGTAGAGAAAAAGAGGCTGCTGCTGCTGAAGTCTGGATTTGTAGCAATCTCGTCCTTCTGCTCTTTATCTCTGCATCCATCAAGCTCCTCTGCTCCACTGCAAGAGCTGTGGAATACCGTAATGGATCTAGAATGCGGGCAGTAGTGTGCACAGTGCTGTGCTGCAACTCAGCAGGGAAATGTACATCGCACAGTTTCACTTCATAAATAATCTAACCGTCAGTGAGGGGCAGAGGATGGAAGAGAGTCCAGCCTCGCACGAGCTATAATAATATCATTATGTGGATATAACACTTGTAATAGGATTCTTCACTTTGAAGTTAATGGGTATTCCCTTATCCATACAAGCTGCTTCATACACTTCATTTAAATGGTTTGAAATTCTGCACATAATTAACATAAATTACAGGAGAATGCAGTAAAGCACCACCCCCACTCGACCTTCTCAAAGGTGCAAAACACACTGCACACTTTAAAAGCGTTGTTGGCTTATACTCAAAGAGTACAAGAAACTCCACATGCATCAGCAATATTGGTTACTTTTTCTTTCCTCCAGCAGCCCTCCTGCTTTTCAGCCGTGTGCAATGCTGCAGTCAAAGCTGAGCTGGACCTGTCAGACATGTACGAAGGAATAACACAACAAATAAGCAGAGTCATGCCGTCAAATTAAAGGGAAACTCCATCTTACACAGGATGATGACATATGTCTCAGTGGATTTTATTGCAATGCCAGTGGCACCACTGGGGGCATAGAGTTTGAAAGATGCTTTGGTGCTTTACCTTATGTAGTGTATGGGAATTCCCAGGTCCCTAGAAGAATCAGCAGTACTGAGAATAGTTGGTGTATTAGTGGGAGGTGTTTAGGTAACAAAAGGCCATGCATCAGGTGTGGTAGGCTTTTGTCTTGCTCAATGAAGGAGGCCGATTCAACACATTCCTCAAAGCTATACATGTGCAGTAAATAAGTACTATCGGCTATATGTCACTATAGTTGATTAACTGATAACACAGGGTTGGATATTTCCCTTAGAGATTAATGTTAAAACACTTTCTCAGGAATCCTAAACCTGTAGCTACCTGAGCTGTGGGGACTTAAGTTTTTTGTTTTTTTCTGGCAAGTGCTAATTATTGTCCACTATATGTTTTAATTGTTTGCATTTTTAACATAACTTTGTTTTTCCAGGCATTTTTTTAAAAAGATATTGTGCTAGTGATTTTAACCCTGGTCCCTCTGTCTTCTTTAGGGCTTCCTGGTGGCAGCCAATGTGCTCACTGAGCGTAGTAGGGTTTCTGGTGGCACCTGGTTTTGTAGTGCAATTGTGTGCAGTGGTATTGGAGTGTGATCACTGCGTTAGGGTGAGTGGTAATTTTAATAGTGCTTCACACTGTGCTGCAACTTCTGTCTGTCCTCTTGTTTCCTAACTGAATCCCTAGTAGGACCAGTGGATGTGTTTCTTTGTTAATTGATTTACATTTTTCCGTATAATCAATAAAGCTGCTTGTAACAGAGCTTGTACTGGACATTTTTGACTGCGGTGTTTGTTTACATTGTAAGAGTGGTTGCCTCACCCCAGGGCCACACCAAGCTATCCACAACAAACCTGGATTATCTGGAGTCTGCTGAGTTGATTTAGACCATTTAAAGCTTCTAACTCCTCACACTTCAGTTCACAGTATTTAAGTTATACTACGTTATTCTCCTGTTCAGCATAACCTTGTGCCTAATTTAAGTAACTCTTACAAAGGAGCAGTAAGAACCTCCAATATTGATCCTTTTTTGCGTGACCAAGACTTTTAGAAAGACCATGCCGTCAATTCTAGCTAACAATTAAGCTTTGTGGGATTTCCGTCAGCTTAAGGTCACAGCACATCTTCATTTTTAACTTAAATGTTTTCTGTGAATTTCCCTAGGGGACAAAACGCATGCTGTTTTACTCAACATCCATCTCAGTCTGAGGGTGTTTGCTTAGTTTTTCTCTTGTTTTACTTACTAGAAAGTGACATAAACCCTCACAACACCTTTCTATCAGTGATGCTGTTTGTAATTGTTTACTTTCGCTTCCAAGTCTTATAGTCTCAACTTCAAACTCTATTTATGATTTTCCTCCTGCAGCTTTTCCTCCCTTCCTTTCTTAAGATCTTAAAACTCTTTATCAACCATTTCTGTTGCACCCTTTGAATGAACAGGATGCAGAAACACTTTCCTATAATGTTTAATAATACAAAGAGTTAATAGTTTTTTTTTTGGAAACCATGGTAACAGCACAAGCACACCATTACTGTGCTACTAAATAATAAAGACACCTCTGAACAAGACCAGTGGTAACTGTTGCCCTAGCAACTATAAAATGATTATCAGCAATAAAGGAAGCTGAGAACATGTACTCTGTGCTGTATCTGATGCTATCTTGAATGTCTTCCTTTCACTATAAACAGAGTCAGCTGATACCAAACATCTTTTAATGCCCATGAAGTTTATTAGCACTTCTGAGTGTTTGAGTTGTGAGTTCCTCGCAACATACACACTGTACAGCAGATGTCCTACACACCTCAAGTGGTTTACATCAGGCTTGGATGCAAACTGTTTATATGACCTCTACAGGTGTGTCAGAGAAGTTACAACACTGACAAACCTTGTCTCCAACACAGTACCTGAAAATACATAGCATGCATATGTAACAATGCTTATCTGTCACTATATCAGTGTGTCAGAAACACTGTGAACACTTTGATTTAAAAGACCAGAGCAATTATCAAGTTGGAAAGTGTCCAACAAGAAGCACTCTGAGAGTGCAAACCTCCGCCAAGGCAGCTCACTCCTGTTGAAACTTTTTTTAATATACTTGATATATTTTTGAATGCAATTTTTGTTTTTTTATGTATGTGAACATAGTACATGGGTAGCATTAATTTCATTGTTTAGTAAATTTGTTTAAATGTTTAGTGATAAATATCAAGTGAAAAAGTTATTTTTGCCAAAAAAACCAAAAAAACTTATTCAGTAACATTGCACATGTATTCAAATTGTTATGTATTTAAACTGTTATACCTTTTACTGTAATGTACATAACAAAGTCATAATAAAGTAATGTGATATTTAGAATCCCATATATCATTATTAAATAGCTCTATATAGCATTATTATCACTTTGACCTTCAGCTCAATCTATTGACCTTGGAGGAGAGGTCAGAGGTCAAATGAGACATTTTAAATCTTTATACGGTACTTTCTATATGTTGACAATACACACCACACTTATAAGAATCATAGTTTCTAAGTCATAAGGTTTTTTTTTTTTCTCAATTTTGGACCAATAAATCATGAAGTTGACCTTAAAGACCTTGGCACATTCAAAACTTTTTGAGCTATCGTGTTTACAGACAGAATGAGACGCACACACGAACGCAAACGCTACCAAAAACATAACCTCCTTGGCAGAGGTAATAAAAATCAGAAAATCAAGCAGGTAATTACCATGTCGTGGCACTACTAAAACAAAAAAAATTTACTAAGACAAATTAAATTAATTGATCAATTATACACTAGGTATTTATCTAAAACAATCACAGACTATATTTTGTGTTCAACTTCCTAAAAGCAAGGAGACCTAAGGTGAATCTTCTGTCCCTGAGCTAACATAACTGCCCTCACGACTCCACCATATTGCACAGCATTTCACTGGTGTGACTTACAACAGAAAGCCAGCTTTCCAAAAAAACAAAAACAAAACAAAACACATATAGGGGTACTAAAAGCACAGGAAGTGACACCACAGGAGACAAGGTTTCATTACAGCTCACAAAGGTTTATTTGTACATTCATTACCATAAATGAACAGTATAAAACCTTCAGGACATGCACTTCTCCATGTGGGAGTTCAGGAACTGTTACGTTTGATTAGTGCTTTATGTACATTTCAATAAAACCGCTAAACACAATAAAAAATATTACATGCAGTAAACATTTATGAACAAAATCAAGAGGCGCTTTTTTCCAAATGCATCACTTGAAAGATGTCTTCCATCATTGGCCAGCAATGTCTCACACTCAAAACACTGCTTAAAAGGACTAACTTTGACTTTCTCATTATATACAATTCATATGCTGCAAACTCTTAAGCATATTTATTATTCATCATCCAACAAACATTTCAAGTAAGTCCAACTATTGCAATGCTTCTTTCCCACTGTGGGAGAGGAATTTAACTACACTGCCAACCAATCCTATTTTGGAATCCACTAAAATATTTAAAT
Source organism: Heterochromis multidens (assembly GCA_015108495.1). NCBI lineage: Eukaryota > Metazoa > Chordata > Actinopteri > Cichliformes > Cichlidae > Heterochromis > Heterochromis multidens. Next base: position 11,987 of record VUQS01006613.1, read on the forward strand.
GTTTTTTTTGTTTTTTTTTTTCATAAAACCTTTTCCAACAGTTGATCTCACTCTGCAGCCGTCTGTGTGTGCAAAATCACTTCTTAATGCACTGAGGACATGGGAGGAACCAAAAAGAAAGCAGAGAATTTAAAAAGGACCGCTGTAAGGCAAAAAACCAACAAAGAAAACTGCTCAAAAAGAATAAATAACTGGTGAGTGTTCTGATGTGAAGTACCCTTTTCACCTGAGATTAGATTTCTTTGTTAAAAAAAATTATATATATAAATAAATAAAAGCAGAATATGACAGAACAGGCGGCACTTAGAAGGGCTTAAAATACAGATCAATGCAGACATGAGAGCGACACAGTGACATATGTATAGGGCTGGGTAACATTTCAATACATATTCAACAGCAAGTAGTGTTAGTAGTTGGTATAGAAAAACTACTGCGTTTTCTGTAACAGCTACTACCAAGATGTACCTGACACACAGACCTACACAGAGCACAAGCACTGACATTTCTCTCAAAGGAACCACAAGGAAAATCTTGATTGTTTTAGACTTCTAAAGCAGTCTGCAAAATTATAAAGTGTAAGGCATCTGCTGAAAGGAAAAATAGTGCTTAATTTAAATGAACTGGCAATTTAATTCAGTTTCAGCTAAAAAAGGCAACATTGTCATCGCAAAGAAAACCTCATATTTATCTCAGCCTTCCAGTAACAGCAGTCACATGGCACATGCAGCAGCACTTTAATCCTCTAATCAGGCTCAATGTTAAGGACAGATTGTTGAACATGCATTACTGTCTACTGACAATAATTTGTATGTAAAGAGGCTTTTTTTAGGGTCTTCTAATTTGTATTCTTGCCTGAGTAAGGCTTTATTATTAGCTAATATAACAGGCTATTATTTGAAAGGCTCTAGACTGAAAAACTATTTAAGGATTTTTAAACGTCAAATGTGGTCCTACTGTCGACTAGTCCAGAGGATGCACGCATGTTATAATCCAGAGCCAAAACATCTTGTAGCTCTCAGTTATTAAACAAATCTTCACACAAAGCTTAATTCCTGCTTAAAAAAATCTCCACACTGAAAGCAGAGTTGATACCAAGACAATGCCGCCACTCAACTGGATAATTTAGTAACAACTGTTCCCATTTTCTCTAAAAAGGACACATCACAAGTTAATGCAATGCCACAACTAGTACCGTAAAAAAAAACAAAGAAAGACAAAAGACAAAAAGCAAAAAAAAAAAGAAAAAGAAAAAAAGGTGCAAGTCTGCATGGAAACCTCCACTCATCTCTGCAATGTGGAGAAAAGGCAAATCTTGTATTTCCTGAAAGAATTTTTATCTGAGTGAGAACGTTAAAACTGATAAAGCAAGAACTCAGATAGACACTACGGCCATGAACATGTTATGTAACAGTGCAAGAGTTAAATATTTGGATATCCTCATTCTCTCTGGGTAATGTGCAATGTGTATGTGACAATACTTCAGAGTAGAGGTAAGTACTTGCTGACAAACCAAAACTGAATACCAAGCGTACACAACACATATGTAACTGTCAGTGAATATGCAATGATACTGTGCAGTGCTGTACGTTTGCACTGATGATACACCACCATTGTGGTTTAGAAGGACATTTTCTAAGTGTTAGTAAGCAACAAGTGACTTATCCTCACAGGGGTGTGTGAGCTGTGCAGAAAGTTCCGGTCTGGAGTGTCAACTTTTCACTAAATAGACAACCAGCAATTTCCTCCCCCATTAATGGCTTCTTCATATATGTGCGTACATTAAATTCTCATGTTACAGAGAAGCTTCTGGTAATTGTTCTTTGTCTTCATTAAGCTTCCTCAATCTACTAAATAATGCAATTATCCTTTTCTATCTATATCTCAATTGTCAAATCGTGTAACAACAAATGTCTTTGATTTGGCATATTCAGTCTACACTGCTGTCATTCTTTCATTCAAAGGAATACCTAAATATTGGGTAATAATGCTGTTTTACCAGGCTTACTAAAAAACTGTCACTCTGCGGCCTCGATTCATTACAATCCAACACGCAATGCTACTACAACAGGAAGTTTCTCTGATAACATTTCAGAATCAGAGGTTCATCACAAGCCACATCACATCTAGTTGGTTTAATCAGTCTTTTAGCTTAGGTCTCTGCAGTAGCACAAACTGTTACACCCCATCCTGGCACTCTATCAGACTCTGTCTGAGTGGCTACACACACACAGACACATATATGTGTAAACATGCACGTTTGTGTCTGTCAGCACCACGGTTCACGTTGGGCTCTGCCTCGAGCCAGACTGTCTGCTCTCTGCCAGGCGCTCTTCATCAGTTCAAGTGCCTCACCACAGCGTTTCTGCACCAATGGATCAGACACGTCTCTGTGAGGAAGCTCAACCTGTGTGCAGAGAGGGTGCATTAGGGTTAGCAGCTTAAAGATTTTACATCCTGATGGTAATTATTCCAGTTGTTGCACACTCTATTTTTTCTTAAAAACACAATAAATAACAGGCTATGTTCTTACCTGAAAAATGGCTTTCCATGCGTCGTCCAAAGCCTGCAGCAGTCGATCTCTTTCTTCACACCCGCTGAAGTACAAAACCCACGGAGGGAGGAACTGGGCCCGATCAGCCGCAAACTCCTACAGACAAAATAGAGGATCAAAGTGATGCTTATAGTGTTGAAAAAAAGTGTTAAAGCAGGGACTCCTAAATTATGTAGATGGGAGGGGGGGCTGTGGCAGAGCAGGTCATCTCTAATCGGGAGGTTGGTGGTTGGATCCCTGGCTGCTCCAGTCTGCGTAAGACTGGATGCTTTGTAAACCGTGTGGAGCAACTCTCACCGATAAAAACACAACAAACTTTTACATATTTCAGTCAACTGAATTAACTTTAGTTTTAGTCTACTATAATCTTATGATATTTAATTGACTAAAACTAGACTAACTAAACTAAAAGAATTTAGATGCCTACATTATGACTAAAACTAAATTAGATTTTTTATTCAAAAGACAATGACAAAATCTGAGCTGAAAAGCTGAAATCAAAATTTGCTGTCAAAATTAACACTGGTGAGACATGTTGTATAAAGGGCTTTGAGTGCTTGAGTAGAAAAGCGCTATATAAGAACCAGACCATTTACCGTTTACATGCTTATATCAAAAGGTCAAAAACACAGGAGAATAATTTTTGTGTTATAGTGAGAGCATGAGAGAGAGTTAATCCCTCAAACTGACATTGTGTAAACTGTATTTACATCAGATCAACCTAACAGTGCAACAATCCTTCACTAATCGGCTTAAATATATATTTTATCATGTATTGCAGACTATATATTTTCAAATGCTTCTTAAAAATTTTAAGAATACGCATTTTCGGCACAATTTCTTTTTTTCAGGATGAATTAAACTCTCTCTTTTTATTTGTAGGAAGTATATACAGGTTTTAAGATCAACATATCAAAGTATACCCACCTACCACCACAGTTTCAATACCATAGTATAGCACAAAGATTACACTGATAACCATATAAATAGCAGATCTAACACCAGGAGCAGCTTTACAGATGGTCACTCACAATAACACAGTACTCCATGTGTCTCTCAAGGCTGACGGCAATAACGTCACAGATCTCAACGCTGCCCAGCGAACGAAAAAAGCTCGTCTGGCAGTCCTGGTGGCAAGTTAGCAGCTTCTTGTCTGTCACCACAAGGCAACATGGGATACATGGGGTGGGGGTGACACCCTGAGGAATGACCTGAAAGCAAGGTTGTTGTACTTTAATTACACCTTGCCTATATAAATGGGGCAACATCAGAAACGGTTGTAACAAATTTGTAATCAGCTTTTCATATAGCCAGTACATACAAGAAAAAAAAATGCACTTCCTCTTTTAATATCCGATTTAGACCATTACTGTGTAAACCTTATGAGCACTAATGAACAGACTGTCATTACCTCCCTGAATTTCCAAAGCTGATATACATGCAATATCACAAATATCAAACAAATATTTGGTAGGCATACACTGCCACATCTCTGTCCTTACCCCTTTGGAGACAGACTGGCAGAGTAACTGCATCCAGTCAGCCATGTCCTGCTCGTTGTTTGTGCTGAGCACCAGTGGGGGGCGCTCTGTCAGGATGACTTGGAAAGCGTGTGGACGTTCTGTATTGTTTGAGCGACGGCAACCTCCACAGTGCTCTCCTCTGTTGAAAAAATGAGGGAGTACAAAAAGCATGAAAAACATATACCAGTGAACTTCAGTGTCTTTGCACAAGTGCTTCATGGATTTTGAACAGTATGCATCTGAAGCCTACCCCATGGTGACTGAGAGCAGGGGGGTCACATCTGTCCTTTCTGCATACAGGTACAGAATCCCGTTACTGCATGACGAGAGAGCAAAGTTACATTCATCTTATCTAAAGACACATTACATACATACATACATTTTTATGTACATGTGTACATTTATTAAGTGCATATGTAAGTAATACATTAACAGCATTTATAAATCATTATAACCTTTACAGAATATAAGATACATGCAATTATGTTAACATATATATATATATAATATATATATAACATCTGCTGGACAGCTTTGCTATATATTAAGAACAGAGGTTAAGATTGAACTCATATGTATGTCAGTGGTGTTAATGCTTATCAGTGTCATTTTTTTTCATGGAAAGAGACCTCCTAAAATTGATAATACACAATGTTTGAGGGTTAAATCAGATGTTAAAATAAAAATAGGCATTAGCTGAAGGGACTGACATGTGCAATCTGCTCGTACCTGAGAACGAGGTAGCAGCTCTTCCACTGCTCTTTACCCAGGTATGTGGTTCCAGATCGATACTGCAGAGACCCTTCTTTTGTGCTGGAAAGTCCTCCAAGGTTCGGTGGGCCACCTTGGGGAGATAAAGTCATGTCCATAGGATCCTCCCAGTGAACCAGTGAATACAGTTTAATAGACACTTCAGATACCTGGGAAGACAGGTAAGGATCAGTTAACCACTTCTTTCAGTCTGCCAAGAAATATGAAAGTGTTAAAGCAGGAACTCTCAAATTATTTTACAACCCTATGTGTAAAATGTAAATAAAAACAGAATGCAATGAATGACTTTCAAATCTCATAAACTCATATTTTATTCAAAATAGAACACAGGAGGCAACAAAAGGCTGGAAAAGTAAGTGGTACTAAAAAGGAACAGCTGGAGAAACACTTGGCAACTAATTAGGTTAATTTGCAACAGGTCAAAGCAGACAGGTACCATCTGGCTTGTTATCAGTGCTCAGCTGTAAAGCCTGCATGTATGATGGTATGGGAGTGGATTAGTGCATATGGAATTGGCAGCTTGCACATCTGGAAAGGCACAATTAGTGGTGAAAGGTTTATACAGTTTTTAGAGCAACATATACTCCCATCCAGACAATGTCATTTTCAGGGAAGGCCTTGCATATTTCAGCAAGACAATGCAAAACTGCATACTGCAGCTATGACAACAGCATGCCTTTGCAGTAGAAGAGTCCAGGTGCTGAACTGGCCTATCTGCAGTCCAGACATTTCACCAATTGAAAACATCATAGCACATCATGGAAAGAAAAATACAACAAAGAAGACCCACAACTGTGAAGCAGCTAGAATCCTATATCAGACAAGAATGGGACAACATTTCTCTCCCAAAGTCTAGCAGCTGGTCTCCTCAGTTCCCAGATGTTTACAGATTGTTGTTTAAAGAAGAGGGCATGCTACACAGTGGCAAAACGTGGCCCCGTCCCAACTTTTTTGAGATGTGTTGCTGCCATCAAATTCAAAATGAACACAGTTTTATGTTCTATACTGAATAAAATATGGGTTTATGATTTTTGCAAATCATACCATTCTGCTTTTATTTACATTTTACATAGCATCCCAACTTTTTGGAATTGGACAAAATGTGTACATAGCATACTGCAATGTTTGAAAATTCGGAGCTCCAATATTAAAATCTGGCTTACAGAGACTTGAGGTAGGCAGTTATAAAGGCGAATACAGTCCAAAAAAAAAAACAACCTATAATCGCATAGGATTATGTTCACATAGGAATCACAGAAAATACAATGCTGGGCAGTGATTTGGTTACAGTTTTTAACCAATCAAATGTATTAATTTTTTTTTAAATTGTGTAGTAGCGTATTGCTGAGAGTGTCTGAATATAAAGGGTGTAACAATTCTGAAACAGAGACTGAAATCGCAATACAGACATTCACAGTAATGCCAAGTAAAAGCTTGCTAGGCTGGTGAAAGCTTCGAGGTATAACCTGAACCATGGTTTTGGAGAATTGCTACACCCCGACCTAAACAGGTAAACAAGGATGTTTTTTCTATGTAACTAATGAGTGACTTGAATGTTCTCTTAGCAAATATGCGATCATTGTGTTCAATGTTACTTTACCTCGCAGTGAGACTCCTGGGAGACAAACTTGGTGAGAGACAGTTTTTCCATGGTGGCGTCTGTCAGAACTGAGGGATATGGAGGCTCTCGACAACCTTTTACCATGGCTGACTTGAGAATAGACAGGAACCAGCTAAAAGTGAAGCAGAAACTGACTGGAGGTTAGGGGAGGGACTAAAAACCATTTGGTGGTGTAACTTTCATGTTTCTATAAAGTCAATATCTCTCCAATTCACATGCTTACAGCAGGATGGAACTACTGATTTAGCCACCAATTTTGGACATAAAATTAACTTAAGTCATAGCTGAGTCTTCATTTCAGTGCAGATCAGTTGATTCCTGACATGTCAGCCCATACATACAAACATGAAAGGAGAGACTATGCATGCATGCACGCTGCAAAGACACAATCATGGCAGATGGACATATATACTGGATATGTCAGATCCTGAATGGTGCTGGACTATTAAAAACAAATACGAGACACAGATATGTATTCACCAAGTCAGTGAGGTATCAGCTGTGTCCAACAGGAATTTTCTTCGTCTGTTGGTGCAAACCACAGTTACTGTCTGCTGGTCAAGGCCCACCTAAATGAAACCATCATAATGACTCCATCAGAAACAAAACTGTCACATTAGGCTTCACAACACAGAGCGTGTCGTCTCTATATGATGAACATGATATGACAGTTGGGGCAATTGAGTGCTGCATAACAAAAACATGCAACTCCTTTAATTAAAGAGAAAAAAACCCCAAAAAACAGCAGCCTAAGCAAACAAGGGAATATCTCAAACCACTTTGTGCAGGGAGCTTACTGAAATGTAGTCTAGCTCATTATAAGAAACAGCATCTTCTACTGTGTAGGGCTTCTCTGCTGCACCTGTGGAGGAATACAAGACATGCAGAAAGCACATGTTAATCTCATGTATTTCAGACTTTCTAAAACATTTTTTAAACATTATGTGCCTGATGCAGCCCAAATACAAAGACAGGCAAAGAGAAACTTTGATTTGTGTATATAGGTGGAAACCACTGTATTTCCAAAATTTATGAAAATTAAGATATGAAAGCTTGTTCTGATAAATATATATTGTAAATATACATTGTGGGACCCAATACCATATTACGTCGCAGTTTAAGTTTTGTACATTTCCAGCCCTTATTACAAACACAGCCAATGACAAGGCCCTCACCCTTTCTAAGCAGGTAGATATAACAGTCAGTCAGCAGTAGATAAAGAGGCTGCAGGTCCCCCTCCATGTGACCTGTGCTCATCCTCAACATCTGTGAACACAAAAATAAAGTCAAGTGTTGGAAATCGCCACATTTATCTGCATAGCTCATCCTTTATAGGTGTCGTCAGCTGTAAAGCAGCCTATGACATGAAGTTGATCTTAATGTAGAACAGACTACACAGGTATTTTAGAAGCATGCAGTACATCAGCAGCTACTTTATATTTGTTGCTTATCAATGTCACTTAAGTCTGTTATACACTGATTTTTGAAGATGTGAAATTGTAATAAATGCCAGGTTTTGTTTACAGGGTTGGTATAAAGTGTGAAACACAGTTTTTAAATAACTACTAACAAGAGATACATTTCTACAGCCTGACAGAGAGCAGCTAAAAGACATTGACAAACTGAGCCTTGCAACACTTCCACTAAGCAACTGTCCCATAACCACTTCTCTGATGTCAAAACAAGCAGGTTCAACAACACTAAAACCACCATCCCTCGATGTTAATAGATGTGTTAATGAAGGTGAATTTTCAAGACAATTATAAAAAAGACTTTTTGTCTTTACCTTGAAGAGCTGCTCCTCATTCTCTCTGAATACATGAATCATAAGAAGCAGCAAGTGATTGTTGTCCACCCTGAAATTTGAATGATGAAGAATATTAAACAAGCATTAAACGACCTTATAACAACAAACAACTCATTTTCTTCAGCTTCTTACTTAAACTCTGCAGGATGAGAACTTTCAGAGGGACTAAGCTTCTCCTCTTGTAGTAGCTGTTCTGCTTCCTCAGCTTTAAATGTCCTTTTGTCAGTTTGTGCGTCTTTCTCCTCCTTCATGACGGGTTCCCCTCCTGCAAGCGCTTTTGCCTCTCCTTCATCTTCAAGGCCACCTGAAAAAGTCTGTGACTGGCTATGCTCTGTAGAGTCATAGTGGCTACCACCCGTGGGAGCAGAGTCTGGACTGTTGGGGGTAAAGCAGCAAACGTCTGCAGGCACAGGAGAGGCCTGCAGGAAGTTGGGGCTTTTGACCAGAGGGGAGCCAGATGTCTCTCCTGAGGCCGGGTCAGGTGGTTTACCCCCTGAATCCTTACGAAAGGGCTGCTGTGCAGGAGGCTCGGGGCTCTGATAACAGCATTCACTGTTTTTTTCCTCCCCTGGATGTTCCCAGGTGTCCTTTCTGTCCAGAGCACCATTGAGCTGGTCAATGACATCACATAAGGGTTGACCCACACTGTCCATGGAGGTGTCTGTCATCTCTGGGAGTCGCAGACCTGTTCCATCCTCGCCTCCTTCATCCAGAACCACTGTTCCAAGCCTGCTTCTCCTCAACTCTCCTTCATCATACAGCTTCACTACAGAACAGTTCACTGAATCAGCATCTACCAAAGTGAGGATGCTACTTTCCATTTCCACTTGCTCAGAGGAGACGGAGTTATGGATGCTGCTGCTAGAATCTGTAAAGCTCGTTCCACGTCTCTTCTTTGTTGGTTTCCTTCGTTTTGCCATCCTGGAAGAACAGAGGCGTTAGCTCTGGTTTGAAATACATATTTCAGACAGAACGGGACACTTCACACCAGAAATGGAAGCTGTAGCTACCGTACCTAATAACTTCAAGCTCATTGCCGTTGATCTCTGTGTCATCCCCTGTGGTGGTGGTGGTGGTGCTATTGTGGCGGCTGGGCACATGAACTGGTGTGACGTCAGCTGAGGTGTTGGTGTCTGAGTCCTCATTGAATGGGTTGTGTCTGAATGTGGGGCTGTGTGGAGAAACAGTTGCTACCTTCCCCTTCACAGTGGTACAAAGAACTACGGTGTCGCTTATGACTGTCTGTGGATCGGAGCCACTGGATCGTGGGCAGCTTGCCTGGTCAGTCAGGTCACCCTCTACCATGAAAAGGCACAAAAAGACAATTATTTAATGCAAAAGCAGCAGTTACTACGTTTACTTCGATATCATTGTAGAAATACACCTAATTTTTTTTAGTAATGTCTTGTTGGTTGGCTTGGTGGCAAATATACTACTCCTTCTTTTAAGCAACTTAGAGGAGAACTGTTTAAATTCATGCATTTTTAATCAGAATTTGAGAAGTCACCAACAAAACAGCTCCACAAAAACTTTGTGTATTCCTTCACCAGCATAGCACAAGTGTTAGGGACTGCAGTGTTCTTTGTAGGTCTTTGGCAGGGTCAAGGAAGCACAAAATGCAACAAGTAAGACCTTAGATAGGTACACAGGGAGAGGCTTTCTTTGCACAGGCCTAGGTCAAGCATTAATATTGTAGCTTGTAGAGTTGGATCACACAGAAATATGTGAATAACTTACAGGAACCTGTATATTTGAAATTACTGAGATTCGTCATGAGTAAACTGACCAATGTTGTTTCCACAATCAGCATTTGACAGTTATATCCTCATCAAAGCTTCAAAAACTGGACAAACTTAAGCTTTGTCAAGAATAAAGAGGTCCACTGGCAGCTAGGATGGCTCTCTCATATGAGAATAGTGCTCGTTACCCAATAACATCCTGCTTTTTCTAAAAGGCAGGCAGCTGGACTTAAGGTATTAAGAACTGCAACATCTGTGCATGGCAGAAACCTGGGAGTATTTCGGCCCTGATGCCAAAAAAAAAAAAAAAAAAAAATTAAAAACTGTAGTTTTTTTTTTGTAGTTACACAATTTCCATGAGTTCTTTTAAACAAACAATGCTCTGACCCATAAATTTAGGCTGTGGAATGAATTGTGAATGGTGACATATGTTTGACATATGCAGATTACACGTGTATACAGTAGCTTACTGTATACATGTGGTAAAATAAAGTAAAAAGCAAATTTGAACTCTGTGACCAAGAGCAATCACTCTTAACTGTTACCTTACATTACAGCTTAGCTGAACCTAGGCCAGTGCAACACATGACACAGGAAGAAATTACAGAAAATGACATGCCAGACAGACGGATATACAGGGTACCGGAGACAGACTTGATGAGGTGAGTAACAGCTACTTCAGGAATATCTCTTGCTGTGGTAAATAATAAAGCAGAGTGAGCACAAGGATCATTCCCCTGACAAGTAACACATGCAGAAAACAAATACAGACAAGGACAAAATTATTAGCCCCCCTACAAAATTTAAAGTTTTTGTCAAAATTTTCCCAAGAGCTTTTTTTCACAGAGCAAGGGATTTTTAACACAGAGCTTGAAAGAAGGCGACTGGACTTCTTTAAGTTGTTTGAATACGTTTCACCTTTCATCCAAGAGGCTTCTTCAGTTCTAAAACCAAATGGTGGAGGGTCCCAGGCATTTAAACCCTAGTGGGGGTTGTCTCTTGAGAGGTGGTCATTAACCCACTATTGATCATATGAGCCGTCACATGAGCCAAGCTGTGAAAAAAGGCGTGGGTCATTATCACCACAGGTTTCGGGTGAAACCATTGTGAGACCTTGCCCCAACCTATCATGTGACCTATTGAGGTCACCTGATGCAAGATGTGGATGGGGGTTGAGGCACCTGGGAAGGGATCTCAAGGCTGCATTGTATGTGGTTGATAGTTGGTGTCGTAAGCCACCACCTCTGTTCAATGATGGTCGTTCACAGTGGACATAGATGGCCTCTTTTACTCCTCTTTCAAACCATCTGTCTTCTCGGTCCAAAATGTGAACATTGGCATCCTCGAAAGAGTGACCTTTATCCTTTAGGTGCAGATGTACAGCTGAGTCT
>VUQS01006623.1:11706-24762 GCA_015108495.1 Heterochromis multidens
AAATTTGGGGTGGATTTGTTTTTTTTTTTTTTTTTTTTTTTTTTTTTACACATAATTTTAGTTAAAATTGGCAAAACTTTTGAGGTGTTTTTATGCGTTTAAATGGTGATTCTATACATGCAGTTTTTCATATCCCATTGAAACTAAATGTTTAGCTCTATCCCCATTTATTTAGATGGGGTCGTCAAAGTTACCACCCAAATTTGATTCAGGATGGCTGCCTTCTATGTGACTTGCTTCTGGAATGAGTTTGTGAACATATACACACAAACAGACACTGATGACAGGCCAGGCTGTGACTAGCCCCTGCACTTCTTGCATTCTGAATCAAAGTACGATGATTATCATAAGGAAAGATTACTTGCTTTTCTCCTAACGGGAAATTGTCAAATATTTTAATAGAGTCAATTCAGAGTTCACAAATGGTTAGCACTGACATAATAAAACTGTACCAAAAGTGACTCAGTCAGCGGAGATGTCTCTGTTCTCAACACCATGCTGTCAATCTCTGAGACACATCTGTTCAAATAATTTCACAAAGGTCATGTTAAAATACAGCTGGGTTGACAGGGTTAGTATAGCTGCTAGTTGGTGCTAATTGCCTGTTCGAGTAGATAACAGTAACACTGTAAGAGTTATTAGTTGGTGTGACTGCTTTTGTTCTTCTCAGCTCTTCAGTTTAACTACCATTAAAACCTTTTTAATAACTACATTTTGACCACTAGTTTAATGTCTTTTTTTTTAACATTTTTATATGTAAATTTTGTGCACATTAGCCTTTTATAGTATCAACATTAATAAAGATTCTTAAGATTTCTCTTCCTATTGGGGGAAAAACAAAACAATTTAACATTAAAATGTCAAAATATTCAGGTTAAGATTTCTATACAGTTATTATAGTGATGACAATGTAAGTAAATCAAATTAGTATGCAGATAGTTTTAGCTGTCTCAAATGGAATACTAGTCAATGCATTTCTTCAGCATTCAGCATTTAGTTGTTACTGTATATATCTGCACCATATAACCTGTGTGTTCACATGAATTATGCACTATGTACTGTAGGTGCAAAATGAGATGGGGCCCAAACAATGACTGCGCGCCCACGCTTAGTCATGAGAACTGCAGAGTTATGTCTCTGTGTGTGTAGTCCAAGCAGGATGAGTGGGGGGAGTGGGGGGTGGGCAAACAACAGAACTGCAGGGGAGGAGGAGGAGGAAAAAACAGAAAAAAATAAAAGCAGATACTGGAAGGTCAGAACACACAGGAAGTAGAGAGGTTTCCATCACTCAGCCAGAGTGAAATCTGTTATTTCCCCTTCTTCAGTCTGAAATATAATTTCAGCTTGTCCTCTTTCTCACCTCACAGATCATAAGATTTATCTGTTTGTGGAAGAGAAAATAATTCCATGGCTTAAAACACATTTATATCTTTAATTTGTATCAAGTGTTAGTGTAGATATATACATTGAGGGAAAAAATTATTTGATTCCCTGCTGAATTTGTAGAGAGTGGGATCCAGAATTCTGGCTGGGTTGTAGGGGATCAAATACTTATTTCACTCAATGAGATGCAAATCAGTTTATAACTTTTATGTAATGTGTTTTTTCATTTTCATCTGTATTTTCACCATTAGTAACCAGAGTCTATAGACATTTTTTCCACTGCAATAACCTTTGGAGAAGTTCAGCACAGACAATAGGCTCTAAATCAAGTTCTGCAGATTTTAGATTTGCTTCCCACAAAGGTCCTACTTTTGTAGTATTTTGAACAAGTTCAGGAACTCTGAGTATTGGGCTTGCAGTGCTAAACATTTCTTATTAGTAGCAGGGTTTACTTTTAATATATTGGTATCTATGGTGGCTATGACCAGCATGGGGAGTAATAGAATTTAACATCACACTGAATGAATGTAGTGATATCAGTCTGCTATAGTGCTGTTGTGAGGCATAGATGGTACGGCAGTCCCTGTTCCTATGGTCAGTAGGGCTGTGTAGTATCATATCATCTGTAATATTACCAGTATAAATTTTTGCGAGATATAAAAATGTCATATCACGATATTATTATAGAAATGCCATAGGTTTAGTTTTTTTTTTTCTGTGGCATCAGAAATATCGTTATCGCAAATTTTCTTGAAATATTGTGATATAATTTTGAGGCTCTATCGCCCACCCCTGGAAATAAATTCCATCCCAGGGAATTTATTTCCAGCTTACCTGTATCAGACTACAGTGGGACACTGGACTTGGCAAAAACACTGTGTTAACTTCTCAAAGCATTTAAATTCATCCCAACAGCCCCAGTTATCTAACAGTCAGTCTTTGCAATATCTTCTAAAACCAACTAGATTAACTTTAACTTTGGTGTTTTTAGCTTTGCTATACTGAGCTTTTCCAGTGTTGGCCCTTTTCCCAAAACAGGAAGTCAGGATCAACAACACTACAACGTAGTTGTTATTGTTGCAGTGTCATTTGTGCTGTTGTCGCTTTATATGGCTCATTGTTTCATAGTTGCTTTTTCATGTCAACTAATTTGCCTAATCTTTGCTGTTGTTAAGGGAACTTTTAGCTCCTTGAAACAAAATCGCTGAATTGGGGTTTGAATGCAGTTTAAATGTAGTTCCTGGACCAGGGTTTGTGGCTTTGAAAATGCTGTTGAGTTTACTGTCAATGATTGGTCATGTGCTGTAAATGCAAACAGGAGTTCTCTAAAGGTAAAATCCTTAAATTATTGTATGTTTTCACAAGGGGCTTTATAGTTATTTATATTCATAATTCTTAACTGCATTATACTGTAGAATCCATGCAGTATATTTTTTTTAGCTGGCTGTGTTTCATTAATCAAATTTACCATGAGTGTAATCTCTATCCCCCACCACTAACTACCTTGACCTGAAAACCTCTGGGGTCAACCTTGTAATGACCTCCTATTTGAGCTTCTGAGGAAATGGCTCTAATGTAGGTTACATTTCAACACCCTGGAGCTCTGGATGCTTGTTAATAAGTGACTGCTTTCAGACGCTCACAGCCTGTTACCTGGCACAGGACACTTTGCACAGGGAATCATTTATAAACCCCCTCCATCAGTGTTAAAGAAGTGCCCAGAAACAGAATACTCCCTTGTGTGTGTTTCAGAGGGTGTGTTTCAGACCGAAGCTGTCATCATGATTAGCTTCTTGCTTATGTGCCTAAAAAAAAAATGCTTGATAGAAGCAGGTTTCTTCTAGTCAAGTTGTCAGGTGAGATTTCTTTCTTTAGGATACACCATAGTATACCCTAACCAGTTATCTCTTTCTCTGTGTTTAACTTCAGTTATGAAAGTTGAAGTCATGTAGGAGAAGCACATTGCAGGGAATGAATCTGATAAACGTGGCATGAAAGTGGCACTGTTAGTCGTTTTGCTCTTTCAGTTGGTGTTCATGAACCGCTCACTGCTGGTCTTAAAAAAGTAGCCATAACTCGTGTGTGTGTGTGTTTTTTACCCAAGCTGTGATCATTTTAATAATTTAATTGCAGTTTGTCTCATTTAGAATCTGTTTTTATCTTGTGGTTCCCTGATTTGGTCCTTTTTTTTTTCTTTTTTTTTTTTTTTTTTTTCTTTTTTTTTGAATAGAGGAATTTTTACTGCCTCTCAAACAGGTTTAGTCAGAGCCAGTAGAAAATTACCAGCATTTGTTAAAACCAGTCTTGTTAATTAGGATTTCATTTACTCAAGCATAATTAAATTATGATTATAATTAAAAGTTTTGTTGATCAGTTGTGTTTCCTTCACATCAGCTGTACTCTGTTGGGTCGTCTAGGCATATTAACGACTTCCTAACTATATTTGTTGACTTATTTTATCATTTTTCTTTATTTGTCTGAGAGAATGACACCATTCACAATCGATTTAGTAGAGGACAACACTCGCTCTTATTTAGAAAGTTCAGTTGCCGCTAACTAGCCAGCCCCAGACCTTTGCATCTTTTATTTTTCTCACTGGCTGGCTTGCTGTCACAGCCTACTTTAGTATAATTCAACCCAGAGAGGATCTCTTCCTGCAGTTGGGTATACTCACACTCCACCATCTTGGACTGCAGCTGCTAACAGTAGTCTATCTTTTGCAAGGTCAAGGTCCACTTGTACCAGAAACTGCAGAAGGTGGAGCTACCCCAAGCTCACAGAGGCTGGACCTCAGAACCAGGTCTAGACCAGAAACTACAGTCCAAGATGGTGGAATTGGAATTCACTTAGTGGAGAGCAGCTGATTATACTGCTCAGTTGTTTGTCACACAGTACTTGGCACATGAAGTAGCTGCAGAGGAGAAAGTTATAAATGGAAGGAAAGACTAAAACTACCCTAAATAACAGAACAATGCATAGATTTCTGGCGAATAAGGTAGGGCTGAATCATTGCCTCTACTGTGCATGGATGGATACCTACTCTCCCCTTTTAATAGCCCATTATGAGCCAGGAAAAACCCCACTTCTAGATAACTTACTGAAAATTAAGTGACACTTTTAATATCTAGCTAATTCTTTGAGTCATTTACAAAGAAGACTCACCTCAAAAACATTCACAGTTAGTTGCTCTGATGTGAACAGTTGCTGCCATTGCATTTTATGTCATTGTAAAGTCAGTATTTTTGGGTTTTGGACTCACAAGATGTCAGACACAATTAGGTTTTATCATTATTGCATAGACTTTTGTGGACTTAACAACAGTTTATTAATTATTAAAAGATGATTCAAACAAGCTTCAGTCTCGCTCTGATAGTTAGACAATGTACTCGTTACCCAGCTAGTTATTTTTCTTTTAAGGTTTAGCTAGCAGCAATATTTTCTTTTATTGACAAATCATTTATTTCTGTAATTTAAATGAATGGATCAATGGTTTTTAAATTCAGATGGAAAACTGGGATTAGTTTCAGATATGAAACTACAAAAACTACAAATTAAGCTAACTAACTAGCTGACTCCTTCTCTTGACCTGTAGTAAAAACAAAAACATACTAAAGGTAGATGACACCGCTCTTAGGGGTCATATCTATCCATTAAGACTCTCCCTATAAAACAAGTCTAACAGGGCAAACTTGGCAGGCAGTAAGCAAGCCAACAGGTTCACCAACATTGTCTTCCAACTTATTTGGAAGAGAAAGTGAGGGCTGATTTCCCCCAGATTGTTTACTGTAAACTTCATATACCCTACCACCGCTCTGATGGCAGTGGTTAAACTGTCAAACAAATCATGACTATACAATATTTCTCAGCAGCTGAGCATGGTTTGCGTCTTACAGGAAATGAGCGGTGTTAAACCCGCAATGCAGAGTGATAATATAAGTGCATTCTGATCAGGGAATTCAAGTTTTACTCATGACAGCCCTGTGGTACAGAGGGTGAACCAGAAGTGCACATCAATCACAACTTTATCTTTACGCATATCAAATGAGGAAGACGTGCCACCTCAGACTGACGGCAGAATCTTCTAATCACAGACATCAGCCAGTTGTGGCCTGATGTGTAAACTTACTGACGTTGCTTAACTCCTGCACTCAGTGAACGACTTTGAGCGTGCCTCTGAGCTAAGCCGAAACTCCAGTAGCGCAAGCGCCAGTTTCGCCGTGAGTTGATATCTTCTGCACTATGATTATGCCCTATCACTCTCTCTCCCTTGCTCGCTGCCTGGTCAGACCTTGCCAAACTGTCTGTCAGCCTATGGCTTCATCCCTCAGGGGACAAAGCTCCCGTTCTTCCTGGGGAAAGCCCCCACCCTGCCGGAATTCGCCCCTCGCCTACGGGTTGCAGGGCAGGGAGTGGGGAGAGGGAGGAAGGTAGAGAGAGCACTGAGGTTGACCCGATGCGGGCATTTAAAGACCAGTACAGATACTTTTTGCTGTGGATCTATACTATGCACTCTTACATTTGACCTTTTTGTTGGAAAGAATTTGGACGAGTTTTTTTTTTTTTTTTTTCCAAATAATTTTCTGGTTTAAAAAATGCACACCAAGCATGGCGTGACTTTTCAGCCAATGTCAGCTCAGTATCCTCGAGTAATTATATCAGTCCAACCCTAGCAAAACCTGGAAGGGGCGCGGAATCATACCATACATAGAAACAAGCGGTGAGAGATGGAGATGTAGCTCCACTTTGGAATTATAGGGAAGAAGATAATTAAGTGAGGTGCAGAGTGAAGAGGCAGAGAGCTGACTTTTGGATGTGAAAGGTTACAGCCTCTGTCACTGCATGCCCTGTATGTTCAGCACCAGCCACAAATCTTTATCTCGAATGTCCTTGAGCAGGGCATGAGCCTTTGCCAGATTTTGCTCTTTGTATGTCAGGTACTGTACTGCGCAAGTGACTGTTTTCTAAGTCCTCTTTAGTTAATGTTTCTATGCCTTCTAAACTTTCTGTTCTCAAACTCCACATAATGCCGTTTACATTAATAGCTGTGGTAGATTTTAATGTGCTAAATTTGTAGTCATTTTTGTAACCGTTGATCCAAACAGCCACATTCAGGATAACTAATAATACCCAAATGTGTTTGGTTTGGCAAAAGCAGGATGTAAACCAAAGTTATCATAGATAACTACAACTAAACTAAAAATTACAACTTGGTCTGGAAATGAAAACATTTTTTAGTAAACTGAAATAAAAATAAAAAATTAGACTTTTGAAAAACAAATAACTAAATGAAACAATATTGTGTCAATAAAAAATATAAAGGAAATTTCCTTAGTTTTAGTCTTTGTCAGTTTGGTCACATATCACAACACAACCTACTTCATCAGGTTGTGATAGACAAGTTTATGTGATGTTGCGGTGGCTATGTCCATCTTTTTCATACAGTTTATGTTTTTAATAGGCATAATAGTTAATCTGTGACAGCATATTAACAGACACTTTCCCCTCTGTATTTGCCAGTGTATCTGGGGATAATTTCAGTAAATCTGAGCAGAACGTGAAGTTTTGCTTCTTAAATGCCATGTGAAGAATGTGGGGAATGTAAAATAGCCCATATTTGTCCATGAGGCACTGCTGTCTTTATCAGTCAGGTAAGCGCATGTTTAATCAGTCCTGGAACGACCCTTGCAAAAATCCATGACTCCGGGATTCTCACTAACTGTTGCAGAGTTGACTCAGTCCCACAGCCACTGTTATATCTAGGCCACCACTGGTAGGAGTCATGTCTGCAACTGACACACTCTTGTTTCTGAACAACAAACAATGCTAAACAGAGTCCTGTTGCCATGGAGAACAGTCATGGTGTTTCTGTGGTGACATTGTTGGTTTCGTGCCTCTCAATCAGGAAGACACTCTGTCTGGGCAAGACTGATCTAGTCATGATATTTGCCGTTATCCTTTGAAGAAGAGCTGGATTTCCAACTCTTTTTACCACTTTGGTTCACACATCTCCTCAAAATGTGATTAATGTTGGAGATAACAGGGGAAGTAGATAAAAGTACTCCCATATCCTCCATATGTTAACCCAATTTTTTTTTTTTTAAATGCTGATGTTTTAGTGGTTTTTCCTTTGGGTCCTCCTGTTGTGCTGGACATTTCAGTATAGTTTTGAAGATGTCAGCAGCAGAATTAATATTATGTGGGTCTGTGGCTGATTTGGACACAGTGTTTAGCCACATGGTGTCCAGTAAGCAGCTGACAGTGCGTCGCTTGTCGTCAGTGTGACGGTGGTGGTCAGAGGAGGATGGCTGAACTGTGGATGCACTCTGCCTCAGCTCAGGAAGTGGAAGAAGAATGTGATGTGTACATGTGCTAAGACTTCTAAACTGCTTTTGTGTGTTTGTTTCTGTCTGTGGTTGCGTGTGTGTGAGTGTGAGTATAGGTAGGTTATGTCCAGCCTATAAATGCAGACATTTATGTGCATGAGTTATGTATATTTATTATGCGTGTTATGAAACTCTCTGTCACCTCTGCTCGGGTGTGTATATATATTTATGGCCCAGTTGGCTTTTGCAGTAAATCTGTCTCTGCAGGTGTGTGATGGGTTCATGCCTACTTAGCCCCCCCCCCCCCAAGCATGCCTCTGTACTCAGATCTGTTAACATCATATAATGGATAGGATGCTTGATAAATAACAGTCTAGAAGTTTCTGTGTACAGTCAGTGGAGCTGATTGTTGTTGGCTAAGTTTTAGTTACATCATGCACGCAGACTTTAGACATTAGAGCCAGGCTAACTTTATTAACCTGCTCTACTTCTCTAGCCTGCTTCTGTCCCTCCTGCATACAAAATATTTAATAAACGGTGACATTGCTATTAGAACTTTAGACTGAAATTCATAGTTTACTTTATGTAAGTAAAAGAAAAGTAGTAACCTTACTGCTAACCCACAGTCAGAGTGAGACAGAGCAGTTTCATGAACTATGGATAGATGAATATTCTTGAAAGATTTTGTGCTGGTCATCAAAAGTTATTAATAAGTGTTGCATAGAGCTCATTTCCCCTTCATTTCCATTGGATAAAGGACTTCATTCCTGTGACCACCAAAAGCCGGGACAGACGCTGAGCCACATACTATTCTTGTGTCAGATCAAGTGGCCGATTAGTTCACCTGTCATATCACACCCATGCACCCCCTTGGATTTAGTCTACACCTCTGTTTGTTTGTGTGAACTAGTTCAATGGTGTGTATTCATGCATGCCCTACAACTACATGGGCTTGTGTGTGTGTGTGTGTGTGTGTGTGTGTGTGTGCGTATGTGCATGCTTTGAGATTTGTCATACTTGGATGCTTCTGTGCATCTGGGAATATTGCTAAAAAACAGACATGGAATGTAAGTGTGTTAAGTGTCTGTGTATGCATCGTTTTGCTCATGTAGAATGAGTGCTTTGTGTGATTGTGCGTGTGTGTGTACACAATTATCTATATCTCTACTTTCTAGGCCCAGGCAGCCACTTGTAGCTGTGCCCTGTCTCCCTCTATCATATGATAACAATCAACATTCAGCAACTCTCTCTCTCTCTCTCTCGGTCTCTCTCTCTCTCGCTCTCTCTCGCTCTCTCTCGCTCTCTCGCTCTCTCTCGCTCTCTCGCTCTCTCTCTCTCTCTGACACCTCTGCTTGCTCCCTCACAGCACCAACACTTCCAACTGCTCTGTCTCACTCTGTCTGCAGCCATGTGACCCCTCTTAACCTCTGTTTGCTAAAATAGCAGTGAGCAATGAGCAGCAGTCGATGGGAACTTTTTTTTTTCTTAAAAAAGGCAGATACTTGTTAGTGGAGGCTAATTGGCTGATACTGGCGTCACTTCCCGGAAGTAAGGTCACGGCACAGAGATCGAGCATCCTGGTGGAAACGGGTGATTGACCAGGGCTTGTTTTTACTAGACGCTGACCGGCAGGAGGACAAAAGAAGTAGAGCAAGGGATCAGGGCCTGTTGCAGTAAATACCAGCCCACCCCCCTCCCTTAGGGGCCTGTGGAATTGACAGAAACAGTGACTCAGGCATAGAATGGACAGAAATTGATTTTCTGCAGAAAGGTTAAATGTGCAGCAGTATAAGCTTTTTTTTTTTTTTGGTTTTGTTTTGGCTGTTGGCTGCTTTTGCTACTTTATTGTTTGGGTCTTCTTAGTGAGGCAGAAGTCAATAGTGAAGCAGAAAGTTGGTGATCGACGTGCTTTAATACAGTTTTTTCCCCTCAGTTTAAAAAGCTTTCTGGCTATAAGAATAAAAGGCACGCTGTTGAGAAGATGAAGTAAAAGCCTCAACTTATTGTCTCACTTTGCACCTGCCATCATGTTACAGACAAAATAGACAAAATGCATGGCTGTGGATGGTTTCTGTATGACCAGGGAGCAGAATTTGTCGTGCAAGTACATTATGAAAAAACCATGTCTCCTATTCCCTTCAATGTTCTCACACACAGAGCAGACAACACAACCTCTTGTGATGCATTCCTTTGTGACGTCAAACTTGCTGCCTCTGGGCTACGAGGCACAGCACAGGATGTCTGAACAAAAGAGACAGAGAGGGAGGGAGAGAGTCAGTTATATGTCTGAAAAATGATAAAAATTCATATATTTGTGGATAAAGAAAACAGAGGCAGGAGAAAATAGATTTTTTTCAGTGAAGTCAAAGAAAAAAGGGAACGAGTGCAGAGCCCAGAGAGTCGGAAAGTGACTGCAAATAGTTGGAGTCTTACTTCCCTATAATAAGTGAAATTCTTTGCTGCTTCTCCTCCCTGAGTTTGACAGCCAGCCTTGCCCTGAGCGATGCCCACTCTGCCAGCAAAGGGGAAGAGAGGCACGGCTGCCGATCTCACTGAGACATGTGATACAGAGTCACACTGCAGCGACAGAAATTCTCAGCTTTATGTTCTATTTTCATAGAAACTTGCCTCGCAATCCTTCCAGTGCTGCAAAATCTAACACTGGCTGGTTATCAAAATATGTAACCTACAGGTTATTACATTTTACACTGTGTGCTTTTACTTTGACACAGTCGACGCCAGAAAATTGTGAAAGTAGAACCCATCACTTTGGTAGATTTAGGGTTTTATACAGTCCCAGTGTGCACGGTTCTGGTAATGTGTAGGTCAAAGACTTGATATGAATTTAGGTTCTACTGCATTTTATAATTGTATTTGAATGCACAATTAGAACCTGCCACACATTTAATAGAGTTGCTTAACGTAATGTAGATATGTCAGGTTCTTTAGGAAGATGATGTTCGAGCATTTTCCTCCCTGCACAAAACCAAAAGATACTTGCGTGTAGAAAAGATAATATCCTCATACCATACAATACCATACCACAGAATTACATGTACTAAAACACGAGTCATTATATGCACACAGGCATTCAGATAAGTTAACAATTTTTCGGATTTTAAAATCCGATATTTTGATATATCAGCTGACATTTATATAGAATCAATATAAACAGAATATATAAACAGAGTTATGTTAAATACAATAAGGAAAAGTAATGCAGCCTTAGAATAAATAAATCAATGGAAGATTGGCAGGAATGTGTATCACCTTATACACTCGGGAGTCCATGTCTGGACATTGGTGAGAAGACAAAAACAGGAACCCACTCAAAGCTTCCCCCCTTGTACCAAATTAAAAACTGACCAAACCAAAGATGAGACATTATTTAATAGAACCCGACCGATTTATCAGCGAGACATGTGATACAGAGTCACAGAGTCTGGTATTATCGGCCGATATTAGCTCTTTGCCGATCTACCAGTATCGGCATTTGTAACAGCTGTTAAGTGAAAACTCAAAAAGAAAAAATGCTTTTAATTATGTTATGAGTGTTAATGTTGCACAGTTTGTCCACCAGAGGGCAACTTCCCTGTTGGTTACACGCGTCTTTGGAACGCCACAAACGAAACAATCATCTGAGCAGAGTTGGACAGAGCATAAACGCGTAAATACATAACTACACATAATAAATGTTAGGGAAATCTGTTTATGTTTTGTATGTCTGAAAGAAAAAAAACAGCCAATGTTTCAGAATATCTGATTTTTAAATCGCCAAATATCGGTATAGGTCCTATATCAGTTGGGCTCTATTATTTAAAGCCTAAAACGTCCAGGAAATTGCTTCCACATATTTTATTCATTTACTAAATTATTTACTTTGGTTTTCTGTAATATGAACATTGTAATGCTACATGTAGATGGTAAGGAAAAACATAACATTACCCCTTTTAAAGAGCTGTTGAAACTTAAAGCTGTGAGTTCTGCTTGCTTTGAACATGCTTGTAGCTCAGCAGCCAGATGGTGGTCTTCAGGCACGAGATAAGAGACAGGAAAGATGAGTGTCACTAATGAGAATAGAATACAGAATTAAGGTTGTTGGTTGCAGTATTGTAGTATTCTTTTTTTTTTTTTACAGTTGAGGTATGGGTGCACACTGTGAGCTGTTGTGATGAGAGCATGCGATGTGGGCGAGTGTTATTTTCCATACAGAAGGACAGTAAGATGAAAGAAGTTTCTTTTCTCCTTAAAGGTGGAGTTGAGTTTATGCAAATAAATATCACACAGTGGTATTTTTGAATGCTGCCCTTCATCTGATAAGCTGAAGCAGATATTTTTTTTAAATCATTCCTTTCTGCATCTTTTAAAACTGATCCACATGAAGAAAACAAAAGAACTTTCCTTGTCAAAAGCAGATATACCCGCAGATAGGCAAATGTGTCAAACTATTAAAGCCCTGCACATTTTTAGAAGTTTCTGTGGGGTACAGTATCCCACAGAGATAAGTGCTTCCAACAGGGTATAGCAATACTCACTATGCATTCGGACAGCACGACAAAATGGTGAACTCACTACAGGCTTTCTCTACAGTTAGTAGTGAGTGATTTCAGACAAAGCCGGAGTCATTTTGAATGAAGCAAGAAGAAGCTGCATAAAATTACAGTACACAAAAACTAACCCAATAAGTCTTTCGAGCCTAGCCGACTAACTCTATAGGTGACATTTTTTTTATTAGTAAGTATCAAAGTGAAGTGGCTGCAGCTAACATTAGTTGGTTATTCAGGGGTTCTGTCGCTAACAGGCTAGTTTGAGATTAAATAAAAGTGTAGTTGGGGGGAAAAAAAATGCTAATGAGGTAAAAAGCTGGAACACTTTCATTTGGATATCATTATGGCTCCCAAAAGAAGTACTTCTATATAGGAGCCACTGAACACATTTGTTTTAGAAATGGTGTTTCCTCTATACATTCTCTCCTGTGACTAACATGTTGAGCCAGTTCACTGACAACACAGCTCAGTTCAGCTGAGGGTGGAGACAGCAGAGTTTGGCCCTGCTCCCAATCATGCACACGATCAATTTGACATGCTAGATAAACCATATTATATATGCTGCCGATCACTTACCACTGACAGTTTAACTAAGCAGAGGTTTACATAGTTCTGCTGATTAGTCAAATTGAAGCAAATTCTGTTTGTCAACTCAGATTGTAGAGGCCTAAAAGAAGAGGAAGAGGAAGTGTAAAAGAAACTGAGAATGTGTGAATGTGTGTACTGAGGACAGTGCTCAGTCTAGTGTGACGTTTTTTTTTTTTTTTTTTTCTGCCCCCAACAAAAAAAATGCATTTTGTTTC